>BNCR01000483.1:0-29539 GCA_014656515.1 Oryzias celebensis
GGTTACCTGGACTATGGAGAGGATCAATGATTGTTTTCAGGCTTGTTGTCAAATCAGAAATTTTTCCCATACTGAACCAAACTGAGACAATTTAATTCCATCCGGGGAACTTGTGCAGGTGCTTTGAGTTTAGTTGTTGAAGAGTTGATGAAGCACAGTTTAAAACATACAGTACATGTCCTGCAAAATGTTAACATTTTTTGAAATTCTGTTTTTGTTAATTTTATGAGCTGGAACACCAAATTACGTAAAAAAAACAAAACAAAACAATGAAATACTTTAAATCAATAGAATTATAGAAGTTTATGCACTTTTACGGTTTGTATGTGAAACATTAAGAACGGGTAAATGGGTAATGATAAAGGAAAGGAAGGGAATTTTTCAAAATGTTGAAATTTACATATGGAAACACAGCAAAACACACAAACACACACAATATGAATCAAAATGAAAAGAAAAGCAATGGAAAACCTGGAACCAGAGTAACATTGTCACTCTTTAATCCATTGTAACTACAGAATACAGAGGAGATGGAACAAAAAAAAAAAACAGAAGAACAACTGGCATTAAATTCACAATTGTAATCTCCTTAACTAACACAATGCAAATAATATACTGGAAAAAAACTGAAAAGAGACTAAAACAAAACAGTATTATTAAATGATGAATGTGACAGTAAACTACCTATACATTTCAGTTGAAAATGAAATATATTATGTAAGAAAACTAAATGCCACGTTTTCATGATAGACCTTCACTTTAACCTCTTTGAGAAAAGAAGATTTCAGATCCACAAATAGACACATGTAAGAATTAAAATAAAGCAAAGTTCTGATAAATCCACCTATGCAAACATTTCAAGAAGTAGTGTGTTTTTCTGTCTGGCTTTAGTTCAGGGTAAATGATGAGCTTTGAAATAGACTGCTTTGAAAGATCAAAAGAAAAAGTATGATAGAAGTCCATTCTACGTAGGATAAAACTATATTTCAATATTTCTTTGGTGGCTCTGGAGGTAATGTCTGCCTTTGACATTTTGTAAGATTAAAAAAAAAACCCTGTATTGTAATGTAGTTAAGGTGAGAAAGAAAACTAACTGATATCAGTCCAATGAGACAGCTATGGCTGTGATATTGGGCTATATAAATAAAATTGAATTGAATTGAATTAACATGTGCATTAGAATTTACTTTGATAATTCATGTATTTATAAAACTTTATCATGACCATCCCTTACCCCTAGAGAAATCTTAGAACAGTTAGTTGTCAAGCATTACAATATGTTGCCATAATCCTTTATTGTATTGTGTAAAATATAATATTTCAATATCAACAAAAGCAACACAGCAATAGCTTCTCGTTGAATGCTTTCTGCTTACCGTATTTTTTGGACTATAAGTCACTCCGGAGCATAAGTTGCAGCAGCCAAACAGTAAAGACGGAGGAAAATCATATTTAAGTTACACTGGACCATAAGTCACACTTTTTGTAAAAATGTATTTAATAATATACGGAAACAAGAATGGATATTTCCTTTTGAAAGGCAAATTGTAATAAAAGAAGATATAATAATGAACTCAATATATTCACGGTTCACTACCGTAACATGTAGATGTTTATATAGCTATTTATGGATTTATTGAGCTAAACACAACAGGAATCTATTATATTAGCACAACAAATGAACAATTATTAAAATATCTATAGCGTAAACATGTGAAGAAGTCCACTAAACTATTAATATCACTTCAAATCAATAAATCAGTTGAATTCCTTGTCTGTGTAGCCTTGGAACAATTCCACCAAGCCCAGTGTAAGACTGAGCGGCACTTCTTCTGCGTTGATGTTAGTAGCGAATACTGATACACACACCTATAATGCCATCTAGTGGTTGATACAATTTTTAAAATTACTTATAAGTCACACCTGAGTGTAATGGTCCGTGATTTGCGCGGCAGAGGCGGCAAGTTTCAATGTTGAGTCAATGGTTTAGATGCAATCTAAAGTTCTGCCAAATTGCTCTTCCAACAGAAGTTTAAAAACTATGAAAAATCCATGGAGAACAAATCTTTTTTTGACACCGAGCTCTTCACTCAGCAATTTGTGGGTAGCTGTCTTTCTCAAGTGACAAACACTTCTCTAGGTCACCTGCTGAACGTAGTTAGTCATCTTGTTTGGTATTATTCGTAATTGAAAGAACCCCGGGTTTGAATCCCACATTCGGCTTTGGTAAAGTTCATTGAATCTTTTTGCTTTTTTTCACTAAATTACTGCACACACTTTACTATAAATATTAATCAAAAATCAGAATCATTCTTTTGAGTTTAAACTTCATGATAATGTGTTTTCTTTATAGAGATGAGCTTTTTAGTAACATATAGTGAAAACAAAGAAATCTAGTCCATGAAATCTTTGGTTTAAAATGTCTTGTTATTTTTGTTAAAATGTTCATAGGAATAAAAAAATATATGTCATGTATTCTTTATGCTTAAAGAAATGCAACTGTGTATTTAAATTGTGAATGAGATAAACAGACTCTGCTTCATGTAGTGATCAGGCTGAACACATTAGCTGCCAGCTCCTCCCACATGCGGCCAGGGCGGCGATCTTAGGGAACACATTTTTTGGCCGCGCAGTGGGCAGCGAATGCAGCAAAAGTCCTAGCCCAGCTAGGACTCTCTAAAAAATATGGTATCATGCCTTTGAATTTTCAGATTACTCACACAAATACTTACACAAAGCCCATGACTTTTTTCTGCTTCTTTCAGGTGTGCAATCCAGGTCGGGGTGGTGAAGGTGTCTCCCTGTCAATGACAAACATGCACTCACAGACAAATGGTCAGCAGTCGCAAGGCTCCAACATGACCCCCAGCTCCTCCAAACATGGATCCATTGGAATGGAAGACCCTCCAGCACCAACAAAGAAAAGAGGTGGAGCAGCAGCTGCAGGAGGAGCATGTGGGGGAAGGACAAAATATCCCAGTCATCAGAGTGCTCCCTGCCTGACTACTTCACTGCAACATCGGTTCTCAGCCAGAGTTGGGAGTCTAAATGCCCAACTCCTGGGGTGGAAGACCAGGAGAAAGCGAGCGAACAAAGATCCAAAACCAGCGTTGTCCTGCCAGCCTCCTCCACCGGTTCTCTGCACAAGCCAAAACGCAAGCCTGCTCCCATCAAGCCGGCCTCAGCTTGCTCAAACACCACAAAGATACCTGAGAAACTCCCATCCATCTCCTCTCCTCGCCCCACTCTGTCCTCCCCGTCATCTATAACCAATCCAGCTCCTATTACCTCATCTACTCCCAACTCTACAGAGAACCCTAACACCAACCGCAACAATTCCACCTCCCTTACCCAAATCCCACCTCCTACCTTTGCTCCCTCCCCATTCGGCAGTCATTCTGCAAAAAACAACATGTACTGTGTTGTTGGGTTGTGTAAAATTGTGAGGGCAGACCCCGCTGCCCCACATTTAAAAGTTGGCGTCAATTGGTGTCAGAAGCGGGATAAGCCTACCATAAGCCCAGGGTTTTTTGTATTTTTGCAATTTTTTTTTTCTTTCTTGTTCTGCCCCTTTTTCTAATTCTTCTTGTGGATTTTGAAGCATGCAGAAAAGTGGACGCAATATGAGAGGAGCCAAGGATGGCCCAATACCCCAGAAAACCACACAGGAGCAACCAGATGATGATCATGAGGAAAATGGAGCTTCTGGAGGGGTGGACAGCTCTGAAGGCACAGGTAACGAGCCTAGTGTTGCAGACCTGGTTTCTCTTCTTCGTTCCCATATGGGTCAGCAGGAAGCTCAAGATGCCAGACAGAGAGAAGAAAATGCTCACCAGGAAAGACGGTTCAGAGCACTTCAGCACCAGTTTCAACTTCTGCAAGTGGAAGTTCAGGCACGTACTGCTCCAACACCTGAGCCAGTTATACCTGAAATTGAACAGTCTGATCTGGAACCTCAGGGGACTGGTGGTGTTTCCACTGGTAACCTCATTTATGATTCTGGAAATCCATCACACCAACCATCAGGTCAGTCTCGTCTATATGAGCCTAGACTGGAAAAATTTACTGACAATGATGATGTTGAACATTATCTAATCACATTTGAGCGAATTGCACTAGCTTGTAAGTGGCAGAAAAGGGAATGGGTCTTCCATCTCATTCCTTTACTCACTGGAAAAGCTAGGGCTGCATATGTACAGATGGACATTGATGACGCCCTTGATTATGATAATGTTAAAGCAGCATTTTGTCCAAGTTTGACATCAACCCAGAGAACTACAGACAGCGCTTCCGTTCTCTTGACGTTAACTCTGATGAAAGCCCAAGAGAGCTTTATGCTAGGCTCAAAGAATTGTATGTGAAATGGATCCAACCAACAAGTAGAACCATCAATGAAATTGGTGAACTGATCATTTTGGAACAATACCTGAGGATGCCGTCTCCTGAACTAGAGGTATGGCTAAGGGAGCGCAAACCAGAATCAGCAGCTGAGGCGGCTAAGATGGCGGAGGTGTTTGTTGCTGCCCGGCGTAGAGGACAACCATGGAGTTATACTGCGTGGAAGGAAAAAGACGGCCACAAACATTCCCCTCAGTATGGACAACGAGCAGCCAGTAATGTTGGTATGCAGTCAGTAAGGGGAGGCCAACCAGCAAATGTACCTTCCAAAAATGCAGCCAGAATACCAATCTGCTACCTATGTGGAGTAGAAGGACACACCAAACCTATGTGTCCTAAAAAGACAAAACTCACTCAAATGTGTGTTGCTCCACGCTGTGAACCACCTGATGGACCTCCAGTGGGAGTTAAATTAACACCCATAGAGGTAAATGGAGAACTAATTACTGCCCTCATTGATACAGGCAGTGACCAGACTCTGGTGCATCAGCAATTCATTCCACCTCATATGATAAGTACAAAAACAATTCCAGTCTGCTGTGTACATGGAGATAAGAAGTTTTATCCCACGGCGGATGTTTACATCAAAATTGCAGATCAAACCTACCTTCTAAATGTTGGAGTTGTCGATAAACTGCCATTTCCTGTAGTGTTGGGTTTAGATCTCCCTGTACTATTTGATCTACTGGACACTAACCATATGTGTAATGTTGCAGTGACAAGGGCCAGAGCTAAGCAGGTGGAACCCCTTGAGACACTCAGTGCTCTACCCTTCTTTGATGCAGACTTGGAGGCCACACCCGGGAAGTCTCATAAGTCCCGTCGACAGAGAAGGATAGAAAAGTTCCAACACACTGTTACTAATGCACCTGTTGACTCAGAGCCAGACCTGCCACTAAGTTTTACCATCCCAGAAAACATTGTTGAATTGCAGTCCAGGGACTCAGCTCTACAACATATTTTCCAGAGTGCGGAGGGGAGAGACACTGGGGATTTGCCAGAGCAGGGTGAATGCTTTGTGCTAAAAAAGGGCATTCTTTATCGCCAGCGGGGGACAGAGTTGCAGCTAGTGGTTCCTGAAAGTGTCAGAGAAATGGTGCTGACATTAGGACATTCGATTCCCTGGGCTGGCCACTTGGGGAAGCACAGAACCACAACCCGCATCAGAAAACACTTCTACTGGCCTGGGTTAAGTAAGGATGTTGCAACCTTCTGCAGAAGTTGCCCTCAATGCCAACAAACTTCCATCAAAATCCCCTCCAGAGCTCCTCTACAACCTTTACCAGTGATCAGCACCCCGTTTGAGAGACTAGGAATGGACATTGTGGGACCTTTAGAAAGAAGCAAGTCAGGCAACAAATATATATTGGTGATCACTGACTATGCCACAAAATATCCAGAGGCCTTTCCCTTAAAATCAATAAAGGCCAAAGCAGTTGCGTTTTGTCTGGTGCAATTCTTCTCTAGAGTTGGTTTGCCACGGGAAGTCTTAACTGACAGGGGCACCAACTTTTTATCCACACTGTTAAGGCAAGTCTACCAACTTCTGGGCATTAGAAGCTTAAAAACCACTGCGTATCATCCACAAACGGATGGCCTCACTGAGCGCTTCAACCAAACCCTGAAGCAGATGTTACGGAAGTTTGTCAATGAGGCTGGAACCGATTGGGACAAGTGGCTGCCGTACCTGTTGTTCGCCTACAGGGAAGTGCCTCAAGCCTCTACTGGTTTCTCTCCTTTTGAGCTGTTGTATGGACATGAAGTTAGAGGCCCCCTAGCCCTACTTAAAGAGATGTGGGAGGGGTATCGACCGCATCCAGAAACTGTTAATGTGGTTTCCTTTGTTGTTCAGATGCGGGAACGGCTGGAGAAAAAGACTGAACTGGCCCAAGGCCATATGGCAGAAGCTCAAAAGCGGCAGAAGGTCTGGTACGATCGATCAGCTCGTCAGCGGTCGTTCAATCCTGGTCAGAAGGTGCTTGTTCTTCTGCCCAGCAGAGATAGCAAGCTTCTGGCAAAATGGCAAGGTCCCTTTGAGGTTTTGCAGCAGATTGGGCAGACCACCTATCGTGTCTCAACACCTGGACAACCACGCTCCACCCGGTTACTTCATGTGAACCTCCTGAAAGAATGGGTGGAAAGGGCTGAAAGGGAATGACAGGTTCTGCTTATCAGAAAGATTCCAGAGGACGATGAAGTGGATGAGCAGTATTTTCCTTCAACTCTCTCACCAATTCAGGATCTGGATCATCTCTCTAAAGAGCAACAACTGCAGGTGAGAGCCTTGTGCAGCACACCAGTCTTCCAGGACAATCCTGGGCGAACTACCATCATTCAGCATGACATCATCTTAAAAGATGGAGCTGTTGTGAAGCGTAAGAGCTACAGGTTACCTGAACGCCTTCTGACCAGCCTGAAGGAGGAGGTGGATCTGATGCTCTCTATGGGGGTGATTGAGCCATCTAAAAGTGAGTGGTGTAGCCCAGTAGTATTGGTTCCAAAAAAGGATGGTAGCCTAAGATTCTGCATAGACTTTAGGTACCTAAATTCTGTCTCCAAGTTTGACTCTTACCCAACGCCACGTATTGATGATCTGATAGAGCGACTGGGAGGTGCCAAGTATCTCACTACCATAGATCTGTGCAAGGGTTATTGGCAGGTCCCACTCACTCAAAGCTCCAGAGAACTGACTGCCTTTCGAACGCCCTGGGGGTTGTTTCAATTTACGGTTCTGCCCTTTGGACTTCATGGAGCTCCAGCTACCTTTCAGCGCCTCATGAATCAGGTACTGTGTGGAGTTTCAGAGTTTGCTGCAGCCTATTTGGATGATATTGTCGTCTTCAGTAATACCTGGAAGGAGCACCTTGAACATCTGGGGAGGGTGTTGGATTGTCTCCAGGAGGCGGGAGTGACTGTCAATCCTTCAAAATGTGTCTTCGCCAAGCCAGAAACTGAGTACCTGGGCTACATCATTGGCAACGGGGTGATACAACCACAAACTGACAAAGTCTCGGCTATTCAGTCCTGTCCGTTGCCTGTCACAAACAAGCAATTAAGATCTTTTTTGGGTATGGCTGGATTTTATCATCGTTTCATTCCTCACTTCTCAGCTAGGGCGGCATTGCTCACGGATCTTACTGGAGCCAGAAGTCCTAACAACATCCAATGGACCAAAGAGGCGGAAGCAGCTTTCGAGGACATCAGACAGTCATTAAGTAAGGACTCTGTCTTATACAGTCCAAACTTTCAAGAGCCCTTTATTCTTCAGACAGATGCTTCTGATAGAGGTCTGGGGGCAGTCCTTCTACAAGGCCCTCCAGGCAACCGACATCCTGTGGCCTTCATCAGCCGTAAACTGTTTCCACGAGAGACTCGCTACTCAACAGTAGAGAAGGAAGCTCTAGGAATAAAGTGGGCCCTAGACTCCTTCAAATATTACCTTCTTGGACGAGAATTTACGCTGGAAACTGACCACAAAGCCCTACAGTGGATGGCAAGGATGAAGGACACGAATGGACGAATTACCAGATGGTATCTTGCCATCCAACCCTACTGCTTCACCATCCACCACATCCCGGGGAGAGACAACGCCACTGCGGACTTCCTCTCTCGCTGTCCCAACGAGAGCTTTGAGGGGAGGGTGTGTGAGGGCAGACCCCGCTGCCCCACATTTACAAGTTAAGTTTGTTATATTTCTTTCAAATTTGTTGCAGAATTTATAATTTATACTTGCACACATTTATTTTACTTTACACCTTCAATAACAAAATGAACTTGTGTCAAGTAATTCTTTTCTTTTGAGTTCTCCTTGAAGCCTGATGATGTGGCAGAGGGAGGAGCAGCACAAATTGCTGATGTGGCGAAAGGGAGGAACTGGAAATCTTCCTGGACACTCCCATTTGGAGATGATGGAAGGGGGGGAGACAAAAGTTTATTCCTTTGTTGAATTATTGTTTCTTTTGTTGAAATATGTTTAACTTGATTTAAAGTATAAGTTAGTTTTGTTTGTTAATACTTTAAATTACTAGTAATTTACTTTATTTGTTAATGGTTATGTTTTCAATGTTTTGTATTGTTGTCCCCTCCCTATTGTGTCTTTGGTCTGATCAGCCAGTATAAATTCTCCCTGATGTTTCCTGTTTGGAGGGTCAGTTTTGTTAAGTTGGTTTGAGCTTTTGGTTTGGAGTCTCTTAGTTACATTTTGTTAAGTTGACCGCATTTTAACTTAAGTCGATGTATTTTTTGTTGGGTAAAATAAACAACCCTTTATTTAAAGATTCTTTTTTGTCCTGTGGCTCAATCCTCATGGCCGAGCGGCCCATGACAAAAATAAAAAGGAATAAAAAGAAAAAATCTGTTTCATTTTTTAATCATATTCTAAACCTTGTCCTAGTTATATGTTTCACATTTCACATCACCCAAACTATTGCCTTACCTTGTGATGGCTTTCTTCTCACAGTGGATTCTAGTTTGTCTTGTCTCCCATTTGCAGTGTGAACTTACCTGGGTGTCTATCCTCCTGAGAACCAGCCTAATAATGTTTGTCCTCTGTAGTCTACATTTTGTCACTCCAAGAAACTACACTTCCCCTTTTTTCACCCAAAAGACATAAGATATTATTGGCAAGATGGCTTCTTTAAAGCACATCTGGATTTTGTAGGCTACTTCAAATAAGTCAAATGACCAATTCATAAAGAAATGTCTTCAAAGGAGGCCATCCATTATTAGACTGATTCTCAGAAAGTTTACAAAAGTGTATTGATCAAACCCATTGACTTAATATGAGAACTGGACTGAGTGAGTGTGACATCACCAATCACCCATGTATAGAAAATGACTCGCTTCCAGCTCCAATGACATGAGATCAATTCTATGAACATTTTTCTATGAAATGTATGTCACCATATTGAAGTCAGGCAGCATCAAGCAGTGAATGTCGGAGTCAATATTTCAATGGCAACCGCTCTGGCTAGTCAGGAGTGAGCTTTGGACGTCCAGACCTCTACCAATTTAGAGTAGGCTTAGGAGAATGTGTCAATCATACGCAACACCACATACTTTTACTGAAGGATCAGTTTATAACTTAAATTACGTGCTTAATTAGTACTTCCTATTTGGAATGATTCAGGTAAAGGGGGGTCACTCAGTCCAGGTTTAAAGTACAGTCAATGATTAGACCAGATCATTTTAATTCATTGATTTTGGTTTTGTCTGATGCTTGCCTGCATATTTTTGGTGCGACTGACATGAATCAGCACGTCTCCAGAGTGTTCTAAAGCCTACAAGCTGCAACCTATTCTGGGATCTTTCTACCAGATTCAGCATAAACATCTACAGCACTTTGAGCTGGAGCCTGCTGGATCCGATCTTTGCTCCCTGCATCCATCAAGGAGTACTTCTTCCTTGAACTGTTTTTAACGGTTACTGCCCACTGCAAGTCAAAGCAAATTGAAGTATTCTGACTTTGCTAGAATGTAGAAAAGGTTCATAAACATAAGACCAAGCAAGAAGTATGTGCCCAGTTCTGAAGTGTTTAAAATGACACCATGAATCATTGGAAAGCACTGTTTCTTTTTGCTTTAGAACTGAGCAGAACCTTAGCATTAGTCCAACAAATAGCCCAAATTATGAGGCGTTAGCTTGTATAGAAAGATTTCTCAAACTGAGACATTGAATACAGCCTTCGTGGAGCAGGATGACAAACGAAGATACCCCCAAACTCTACAAGAACAGAAGAACTTGTTTGATTAATGGATAAGTTACATCAACAGGAAGGTAGAAATGTTACATGATTTCCTTATTGTGCCCAAGTTTTACAGAGATTAGGAAGAGAAGGCTGCAGGCTTTTTCACTGGCTAGATCCTCTCATCAAGCAGCACTGCAGAAACGGATGAACGTGGGGCTTTTGGTCAGTAGATGGAATCATAGGTGGGCTATCAAATTTCCAAAAACTGTCACAAAAACTGGGTTCCTTCTATGCACTCCTACAAACCAAATTCACTTAGCACCTCATGAGAATAAGATTACAGTCATAAAATGAGTAGACTTTGCAGATCCATGCAATTTTTTTCGAGAACAATAATCCAAATAACAATATTATTTAGTCAAAATATTTTTTAAAGAAACAAAATTCAGAAAACAAGTTTAGATCAGGTAGACAAGTCAGGAATGTTTTCTTTTAAATGTATTGGTGTTCAAGTGATGACTGCATTGCAAATACAAATTTGTATGATTTTTTTCTTTAGGCTTTTCCTTTCAGTGGTCGCCACAGCGAATCAGCTTCCTTCAATAACCCTGTCTTCCTTTATTCTAACACCAGCTACCTTCAGGCCTTTGTTCACTGAATCCAGAAACCTCCTCTTTGGTTTTCCTCCAGACCTCTTGCCTAGCAGCTCTAGACTCAGCATCCTTCTACCAATATATTCACTGTCTTTTTTCTGGGCCTGTCCGACTCAGTCTGGCTTCTCTGACTTTATCTCCAAACCCTCTAACATGTGCTGTTCGTCTGATGTACTCATTCTTGTTCCCATCCTTCCTGGTCACGCCCAAAGAGAACCTCAGGTTCTTCATTTCTGCTACTGTCAATTCTGCTTCCTGTTTTTTCTTCAGTGCAGCTGAGTTCTCTCTTGGCCAAACTACATGTCTGCTCTCACCACAGTTTTGTACACCTTTCTTTTCATTTGAGCTGAAACTCTTCTATCACACGTCACACTTTTCTCCATCCATTCAAACATGTCTGCACTCACTTCTTCACTTCTTTTCTACTCTCTTCATTGCTCTGGACTGTTTACCCCAGATACTTCAAATCCTCCACCTTCTTTATCTCTTCCCCCTGTAACCTCACTCTTCCATTTGAGTCCCTCTCCTTCACACACATGTACTCTGTCTAACCGTCACTCTTCTCCTTTCCAAGGCAAACCTCCACCTCTCGAGCTTCTCCTCCACACGTGTTTATCTGCAAACATCATACTCCATGGTGATTCCTGTCTAACCTCATTTGTTAGCCTGTCCATCATCACTGCAAACAGGAAGGGGTTCAGAGCTGATCCCTGATGTAATCCCACTTCCATCTTGAACTCCTCTGTCACTCCTACAGCACACCTCACCACTGTCTTACAGCCCTCTTACATGTCCTGAAGTGCTCTAACATACTTCTCTGTCACTCCAGACTTCTTCATGCAATCCCACAGTTCCTCTCTGGGCAGTCTGTCATAAGCTTTCTCCAGATCTACAAAGACACAGTGTAGCTCTCTCTGACCTCTGTAGTTCTCTATCAACATCCTCAAAGCAAATATTGCATCTGTAGCTCTTTCTTGGCATGAAACCATATTGCTGCTCACAAATGTTTACTTCTGCTATTATTCTTGCTTCAACTACTCTTTCCAATAACTTCATTGCGTCGCTCATCATGTTTATTCCTCTGCAGTTGCCACAAATCTGCACATCTCCCTTAATCTTAAAAATGGGTACATCGCACTTCTCCATTCCTCAGGGATCTTCTCACCACCTAAGATCCTAAACTACCCAGTCAAGAACTCCACTGCCATCTCTCCTAGACCCTTCCATACTTCCACAGTTATAGCATCAGGGCCAAGTGCCTTTCCACTCTTCATCCTGTTCAACATTGATTAGTAAAGATGAAGTGAGAAGGGCCTCTCACTTCACCTTTACTAACCTTTGTTACTTCCTGCTCCACAACAGTCACCTCTTCTATTCTTTGTTCTCTCTCATTTTCTTCATTCATCAACTGTTTAAATTATTCTTTCATTCTTTAATTACACTACCAACACCTGTCAATACATTACCATCCCTATCATGACTTAAACACCCTAACCTGCTGCATGTGCTTCCCATCTCGATCTCTCTCCCTTGCTAATCTTTATAGGTCAGTCTCTCCCTCCTTACTACCCAACCTAGCATACAAGTCCTCATAAGCCCCTTTTCTGGCCATTATCCAGTCATCTGTACCTCCTGACCACCCAGAGCCTGTTTCAACTGTTTCTTAAAATTCATGCAACATTCTTCCTTCTTCAGCTTCCAACAGTTTGTCCTCTTCTCTGCCTTTGTCCTTTCTTTCTTCATCTTCTTCATCACCAGAGTCATCTACACAGTCAGTCATTGCAGAGCTGGCCAGTTGCTCCCTGTCACAGACACTTCCATGGTCTGGAGGAAAGCCTGAAGCTGAAGCTCACTCCACCAGCTCCCACAGCAATGTTGTGCAGCTTTGTGGTGGCGTTAAGGACGGACTGGGGCCAACCGACATGTTCCTGGGACCAGTCAACTCCAGCCCTTGAGAATCGGTGAGGTTTCCACATGATCTCCAAGAAGGCCCAAAGGACCCGGCTCTCAGCTCTACACCCAAGATGTCATGGGCAGAGGTGACAGGTCGCAGCCGGAGGAGCAACGGGCCAAAACGGGATGCAACGAGCTCTGCTAATTTGGCTCTCTGCAATTGTTATGCCCCACTGGCTGGAGACCCTGGCCCTGCTTATCTGCCAACAGATCATCGGGACCCATTGGGACCAGGATTGTACCAGTATAGACCTCCAACAGTCTCATCTCCCCCTGCAGCTACTGGATTCTGACTGCCCCTCCTGCCTTCGCCTCCTCGGCTGCGATCAGGGCTCTGGATCGAACAGTGGCATCCACTGCTGCCTCTGGGCCTGCTTCAGATGAGCCTGATCGGGCCGCTGCCTCCAGACACACTTCCTAGGGGGCCAGCCTGGAGCACACCCTTTCCCAGAGCTACGGCACCGGCCCCGCCGCCGCAATCCATCCAGCCTCCACCACCAGAGTGAAACGCTGCCGGCTGTGTCTTCTTATTTTCACATTATTGAAGTGTATGTTTCAATTCTTTCTAATGCTTTTTACTTATTGATTGATTGATTGATTGATTCTTTAACTCCAGTGCTTCCTCACTGGCATCCTCTGTTCTGGAGTCCTACTGGCTCTGCCTGCACTGGGCTGTTGCGCCCGTTCACATTTAGGCAGCTGGAGTACGGCTCTGCAGAGTGTGCTCTGCGCTGCCCTGTGCTGGGCGGGCGGTGCTGCGATGACCGCAGTGGTCGAGCTAGTCCCTGGAATAAATGGATCCCCGTAATATCGTTTCTGCACAGCAGTACCGAGCCAGACTGTTTCCTTAGAGCTGCAGTTCTCAGTCTTTGTTCAGTTTTACTGTTTAAGGGTTAAATTGGGGAACTGGGTGGATGGAGGGGGAAATTGGGGGAAGGAGAGGTGCTTATTTTTAGTTTTTTTTGTTTGCTTGTTTTCTCTATGTGTATTTCTTTTTTAAATGCTCTACATTTTTATAAATATTTTATTTGCTTTTATGTAAAGCACTTTGTGTTTCAGTAGAATGAAAGGTGCTATACAAATAAATAAAGTCTGAGTTTGAGATGTTCAACCTGTCGCTGGAGCTTCTGACTGTCTTCTAAAGGTGCAATATTCTAGTCTGTCTTGTCCACTTCTATCAGGGTCTGTTTTGGATCTGCAACCAGACACAATAGGAACAGGTTGCAGAGAACGGCCAGGACTGCAGAGAGGATTGTAGGTTCTAACCTCCCCCCATCCAGGACCTGTCCCGGTTCAGGGATACAAAGAGGGCTGGTATAATTTCCACAGACCCCTCGAACTCTGGACATCATCTTTTAAAGTCGTCCCTGTTATGGCGGTGGTCACATTAGTTTTATTTTATTTTTGTACTTGGAAGGGCGGCAAATGAGAACAGCAGAGTGGAAAGCCATGACAAGTACAGGATCAATAAAAGGTATTTTTGATCAGTTTTGTCATTATTATTGTTTGCCAGAGAGATGGTGTCAGGGGGCTGTATAAACTCTGCACATGAACCAGTCTCCACAGTTCCTTGCAATTAAATCAAAAGGCACGTTTATGTGAAGCAGTCTAATATTGCCCTTCATACATCTTGAATAATGAGACTCTTTCTCATCCACACCTTTCTTAGCTTTTTCTCCTCTCCTTTGTCAATTCTTTTTTTCTTCTCCTCCTTCTTTTTCTGCTTCTGATTTGGTTTTGGGTTGTGTTGTAATGATAATACAGTTAATGCATTCTGCAGTCACGGACCCACAAACTTAATCCAGGTGCTTACAAGCTGCAGCTTGCATTGTTGGATGGGATATCCAAGTGGGGATACTGGTATTCTAGGTGCTGACATTCAGCCTTAATATGTTTATTCACTTTGCAGTATCCAAACCCAAACACATATATATGTAAATTATTTGAAATCTTTACAACAAAAGGCAGATGACTTTGACTTTCTTCATGAAAAAGCTCTGGTAAACAGTAGCTTGGAAGGGTTATTCAGTGGTGAAACTAAGCCATAGGAATATGTGGGAAATGTCATTGCAGGTTCAGTTCCCACCTTGCCCGTCCAAGTTTCAAAGTATTCCTAGGCAATACATGGATTCCCATTGCTCCTGATAGTCATAAGTTGGTGCCAATATTCGGCAGAATTGTAGATTATATCTTTATGACGTTGTGTACTCGGAGGATCGAGACAGTAATGTATCATCTCTGAGAAAAGTTTTTACGCGTTTGTCTTCAGCCTTGTTATCCTTAAACCTTGCAAAATGTCCGTTGGACAAGGGCACAGTCCTTTACCTCGGACAGCAGATTAGCAGTGGAAAAATATGTCCAGCAGATACTAAAGTATTGGCCATCAAAGACTTCCCTGTATCAACCACCAGGAGAGAACTTTGTCGCTTCCTGGTAGTTATTGACAGTAATTATTGTTTAATTATTGTTCTGTGGAAACTTTTCCTCTGCTGCTGCACAGCTAACCTCTTTGACCAGTCCCTCTGTGCCCTTTGCTTAGTCTGACGAATGCCAATAGGCTTTCAATAACCTCAAAGGTATCTTGTGCTGCAATCCTGTAATCCTGTCTTGTCTGCTCTCAACTCTTCCATGCCTTTCAAACTCAACGTAGACACCAGTTCTGTGGGAGCAGGTGCTGTCCTTTTGCAAAAAGATGCGGAGAACATAGAGTTTTGTCAATCCATAAAAATAAATTATTCAGACTATAAGAGCACCAAAAAAAGTAGTTCCGGTCAAAGACCCCAAATGTTTTATATCACTGCGTAGGCTTCTTGAAAACAAACCTTTTTCTTCATCTTCTGGGCAAAACCAAGCAGCAAAAGTGAACTTTTTGTCTGAATTGATGCTTTATTGAACTTATTGTGATAAGATCTAGATATAGATATATATTTCTTTGCTGCTACAATTCAAGTTTGCTGCCAGCGATGATTATCATGGTACTGCGACAGCATGAGCATCACCAATTGAACAGTTCACTTTTTGTGAAAAAGAGATGTATATTTCTTTTGTAAGTGAAATGTAAAAATAATGGCCTCCTACTGCTGAGTACTGGATTAGTCAATCAGAATCTGGAATCCAGGCAATCTGCGGTGACAAAGGGAGGGGGTCACGAGAAAACAAGGACAGAAACCACTCAAAGACCAGCGTTGGAAACAACTAAGAAAAAAATATATATATAAAATTAAACCATCTTTAAAATAGAAAAATCATCTTCTGTTCTGACTCAGATCGTTGGGAACTTTGTAATTAAAACTCTGGTAATTCAAATTCTGAAAATGCAAAGTGAAGCGCTTATAGTTGATTTGAATAGCTGAATGGCAAATGAGGAGTTTTATCAACTAAAACACCACCAACCTTAAGCACTGCAGAACATCGAAGGAATAAACGTATAGGTAAAAGACAAGGAAAACTTTCAAGCAACAAAAAGTAAAAGTCATGAAAGTTCTGTTAATAAACTCAGATGATTGTGAGTCACATTCCTATTTATTCTTGATCGCAGTCTTGTTTTCTGGTCAAAGTGCTCAGCACTAAAGAAGTGTTCTCGTATATTTACTAAATAGTCTCCTTTTACACTGTGTTTTTCTGCTTCATGTTTGCAGACTGTCTCAGAAAATGACCTCTTACTTAGATCAAACACTCCAGTGTGAAACAGCAACATGCGTTCAGGGGAGGCGAGTGAAGGGCCTCATCTGTCATCATTCTCACCTGCCATCATGAGATGCCCACTAACCTGTGCTATAGATACAATTTATATTTATGGTTCTAATTATTTTAATGCTTTATATTTTTAAAATCTCTGTGTTTTGCAGATTTTCTGTTTAATTACAGCGCAGGCTGAGGTGAAGCAGCATCGAGCTCTTCCACAGGGCAGATTGCAAATTTCATGCAAACTGGGTTGATTAAGTGCCTTTAGCTTAGTCAGCGCATTCCATAATATATTATTGTGACATTGTAGAGATTCGTATTACATGTCCTCACTTTTCATTTATTTGGTCATGTATTTCACTTGTCTATCATTTAATTAGTGTTAAGAGTTGACATAATGCTGCACTGAAAAGACACAAAGTGAAGCAAGCAGTAACCTTTTGTCTTCAGATTTATTTGACATTAGCTTTGGGTCGGTCAGTGAGTGGAATCACACTGATTGTTTGCTCCGCCTTATGAATGAGTTTTTCAAAGGAATCTCAATCCTTCAAGAAATGTTTGTTTGGGATTTTGGAAAGTTTAAAGGTGTAAATGTAAATAAAACTAAGATGTTTAAACAAAACTCAGGATAGTCGGGGAGATTTTAATAACTTATTCTTGATTAAATTTCAAAAACTGCAAATCAAACATTTATTTAAGAAAAATAAAGTTATTCCATCACAATACACTTAATATAGATCTTTATCACTCAAAGAAAGAAAAAAGTAAAGAAGAAGAAACTCCTCCATGCTTAAGTGGACGAGAATGAGAGTTCAAGAACTAGCCTTTAGCATTCGCAAAGTCTTGATTGTGTCACATGCTCATTGTGTCCATAGCTAAATGACCTACTGCTGCTCTACAGAAACTATGTAAAAAAAAATGTTTTTTTTAATTTATTATTATTTGTGGCTAAATGCATAATCATAAAAAAAATAATAATAAATAACACTGGAAATGTATTTAAAATAGCTCAAAAGATAGTTGTAGTAGGACTTTATTACTTAAATACATTCCTATAGCCTTTTTAATTTATTTTATCGATAAAATATATGGTAATATTTTGTATTAGATTCAAAGTTGCAAGTTCATTTACTTTTTTTCTTTTTGATTTGATTTTATACGGTTTTTCTTTATACATGCACTGACACCAAACCGCGAAATGATTTCGGCTGAGAAATTCTGACTTATTGCATCATCAATGCAATAAGAAAAAAAAAGCAGAAAAAACAATCCCTGGGCTGATTTTTTCTTTCTGCTACAATAATAGGGATTTAGTATCAATTCCATAAATTTCTAAGTCGATGTCTCCTTGTTCCGTCGTGTTCAAAAGTCACTACATTCATTCTGATAATTATTTTGATTTTTAGCATTAATTGAGATGCATTATTGTATTAAGTTGCTGTCATTTCCTTAGTTTATTACGTTTTCAAACTCCTCCTGGTAGAAATAACATTGCAACAAAAAAACAAACAAACTGAGGATTATTGGAAAAGACGGTTAGTTACCAAAAGGTTGAAATGCTCTAAGTTTTAGAAAAGTGCATTTATTAAAGAGAGAAAATACCATCTGGACTAAAATATTTGGCTAATGGTGAAATCTTAACAAGCTTAGCAGATTTTCACTTTTTTTGGAATTAAGTTTTCATCCTTATTACATCAGAGCAATAAAACCTAAATTCTAACATGTGTTGTCCTGATTGGAACATCTCTTAAATTTAGGTGGTGTTGACATCAACTGCAGTAATCTGCACACCTTTGTAAACATTCAAACCAGGATTTAGTGAAAGTGCATCCCTTTGCCAACCAGGACCGTGAGCTTTGCGGCATATCTGCAAATCCACACAGCAAGTCATTACATGGACTTTCACTCTAATACCCAACCAATTTACTTCAACTTAAACTCGGCTCTGGTGAGACCAGTCTCTTAACCGTCCTTGTCATATTTTAAATGTGAGCAGGTGGCAGGTCATTTCATTTCACGGAAACTGTCTGGCGGGCCATGTTGTGGAATTAAAAGCAAAGCAGGGCTGTTTTTTGAATGGGAGCCCAAAACCTAATTCCAGAGCTGACCCACCCCTACACATCAGACTGCTGCATAATTATCAGTTATGACTCAGCGGATGTGCTGCCACTCAGTCATTCAAATAATTCATTATTAACAGTGGCATACCTGATCATTCATATTCTCTGTACGTACGGAGCAAAATGAGAGTTTGAATTTAAAACAAAGGAGGAAAAGCTCTTGACTGAGTGGTAACAAAGTGCTGTGTCAATCTGTGGACTTTTTTTTTTTATACAGCTGAGAATCTGAATGTTTGCTCCACGTCTCTGCATAGAACTGCTGAGCCACAAAACAATACGATTTGGGAAAAGTAGAAAGAGCTAAACAGAAGGAGCTGAATGAAAAAAAGCTTCTGGTGTCTGAGCAAGAAAACAGATGGCGAACACCATAGTACCTGTCTAAAAACAACAGAATTTTAAATCTCACACAAAGACTTTGCTGGTTGTACAGAAGATGCTTTGCTGGCTCGTTATGCATGATGTTAGGAGGCAAAATCTGCCTCGGTTTGGTCATTTCATCAGCATCATTTTTCAAAGCAACTTGCAAAAGAGAAAAATCTCATTGAAGTTTCAACGAAGCAGCAAATTTGATTCCATAAATAAAAATAGCGTGGAAGGATAGTCATTACATGACATCTGGTTACCTGCTGACCCTGAGTTAAACTATAGAAGTGTAGAGCTAGTTTATTTTCTTTGAAGTTTTTCTGTTAACTCACAGTCACATATAAAATTGTCATCACGCAATAGGGAGGCATCGCCAGAATACTTGCAATTTCATGTTGCTGCCCAACCTTTTTTTTTTATTGTTGGGATGGTCATAAATGCAAATGGTGGCAGTCAGGCGGCTGTCAGGCGTGCAATAGGACCTGCTTTTCACATACCCCAAGTGCCAGTGGCACTTGATTTCAGCGATGCGGCCTGTGGCCATCACCTGATTCCATTATGGCATCATCCCCGACTGTCACTGAACTGCCACTTGGCAACCTCAAAATGTGCCCAGGTGGTCACTGACCGATGTCAACTTTTAGAGAAAAATTGTCCAGTGGCCATAACTTTTGAACTTTTTCCTGTAAGCTCCGTGGTCACCCATGTAAACATGTGACTGTTGCCTCCCAATTATAAATGCTGCCGCGCTGCCACCTGCCGAATTTACTGAAAACGTACGTGTAGGTCAGTGCACTGTGGCATTTTGCAATAAGTGACTGTAGTCTTGAAGGTAACATGGACCTGTACAGGTGCTGCAGGGTTTTGAGTTGAAGGGACCTATAGAGGGGAGTGTCTGGTCTAGGGACCTGAGATGTCGCAGGTTACACAGAAAAGACACAAACTCTTTGACCTACCATGACTCTGAACAACATTGTTGTTCACCTTTTAGAATCTACTTTTTCACTAAACGGCAGTGTGGTGGCCGATGAAATTGCTGAATTTTTGAGCATTCATTCTACGTCTACATATTCATTATTTTTAAATATTTGAAACTGTAGATTAGGATGTCTGGTTCCAATAACAGTCTGAATCCCGTTTTTATATTTATTCCATCGAAAAACCGTTTTGTTCTATCAACTTTGTTTAGGTCAAGAAGTCCAGTAAAAAAAAAGGGATTTTCAGAGGACAGAAAATGTTTTTTGGCTCCGAAAACTTGGAACAGGTTTCACTTCAAAAGGTTTTCAGATAACCTCAGAATCTCATTTAGGTATTTCTACCTAAAAGCCTAATACATATGTATATATATATATATATATATACATTTCTATATATATTTATATATTTATATATATATATATATATATATATACATATATATATAATTTGTCTCCAAGAATTATATAAAAAAACAACCAAAACCAAAAATCAGGAGTAAAGTCTTGTATGAGAATCTGTATTATTGTGGGCAGCAATTTCATAATTTCACTTTCACAACAACCTGGTCAGCAATTTTTTTTATCCACCTACCATCAATCATCGCTACTTCTTCCTGACTCCCACCATTCTGCCTCCATACTGGTCCACCCACCACAATTATTATTGTAATACAAAGCTAATCTTTCATTTAACTCCTCCAAATTCCCTCATCATTGCTAAAACTCCCTCCACAGACCACATAACATGTGTCTTTCAAGAACTTTGATGAGAATTCAGAGACTGAATTCTAACTCATCACATGTTTTTAGGAACATCCAGAAACATGTATACATTTGTTCTAGTATAAACACAGCAATCATTCATTTCTCTGGAGCTGAACATTGTTTTCATTTGCTCAATTGAGGTTTATACACGATCTTGATTACAATTTCGCAGTATTGTAACACTACAAAAGAAAGCGAATGTGAAGAAAAAGAAAAGCCCGTTTGGAGAATTGACTTGTCATTTTATTTTCACCTGATGTCACCTGTTGCAGCTATATTGTGGCTATTGACTTTTATTTTGAAATATGAGTCATGTTCACTTTCATAACTACAGGGCTACTGCTTATCCAGCGACACCTTAGAATAACAATAATACATTTTATTATCAACTAAAATTAACGACAAAAGCGCAAATTCTGTTTTGAGATCTCCAACTCCCGCCGTCAAGAAGAAAAAATTAACTTTCGTTTGAAATATAATGACAACTTCCGTGGGATATGATGACAACTTCCGTTCGAAATCCATTGGTCCATCCGCCACCTTTACCCGTAGCGGGGTAACCCTGTGGGAGGTTGATGTAATCAATAACTGCCACGTGCAGTGCCCCTCTGTTCGTGCTTCTTTACTAGCTTTAGGGGGAAAAGCAGCAGAACAAGCCTTGAGGGACAGCTTTAAAGTCAAAAATGGGAAGGAAGAAGAGAAAAACTGGCTCAAAGCAGAGGTTTGTCCGTTTTATTTCCATTCAGCTGCTTGGAAATTCACCCTCCCCCGGCCCTGCATTTCGGTCAAAAATACTCTTGTTTTGTTGGAAAAGACGAAATAACTGGTGATCTAGTTTTTTTTTTCGTTTTCTAAACTTGTGACAAACGAACTTTAAACACTGAACGCAGAGGTTGGTTCTTTTAAGGAATCGCCTGCCTGATCGCATTGCGTCATGTGACCCTTATACTTTAGTGTAGCGGTAGCGTGACCGTCTCCAAAGCTAATGGTGTCGGGTTCGAGCCCGGCATTTGATATTATTTGTTTATTTTTATTTTTAATTTTTTGTTCCAATTGTCATTTACCTTTTGAGAGTTAAGAGAATTACATTTTATTGCAACGTATTCCAAGCGGTTGAGTTGTTTTCTATCCGGACGTTGGTAGCAGTGTTGGTGGGATTCGTGCGTACGTGCTTTTGTGTGGCGATGGAGTACTGCTGCGTGAGGGGGTGGGGTGGGGGATTGTTTCGCAAAAATAATTTCTTGTCTCGAGCGCAAAGCAGCCCAGGGCTGTTTAGTGCCGAAATTGCCTGCGAATAATTGCTCTTCTTTCTGGTGTGCGGCACATAATTCCCAGCATGCACTGCGGTAAAAAAAAAAACGGTTTTTGTGGAAAGCTAACCTTTCAGATTAGCTTTATGTACCTTCGCTATGTTTTTTATAAGCATCATGTTGTACGTAATTCAAATTTGTCAAAAGCTCAAAAACGTAAAACCACTGGTTTGCAAGTGTTGCATAACGCCTTGTTTATAAGGACCGCGGCGGCAAGCGCTTGTTGGGTTGGTCTTATGGCATTAGTAACATCGGTGAAATGAACTCGCGCGCGAATTCGGCTGTGTGCGTGAGATGACCGCCAGACCCCATCCGCGTTCGCGAGAAGGCATTCAAGCGCCTGGGACCGTGCGTTTCGCGGGGCACCTCCTGACGGCCATCTGGTAAATGATTGAGTGAATGAGTTTGAACAAGTAATGGTGTGAATGAGTGAGTGAATGAACAAATTGAGCGTCTGCCAGGGACCGACCCCCCCCCTTTTTAGCCTATCTCCAATCAAAGTACAATACCATCATAGAATTACAAATCCTGGAAGAATACAAGCTTGATTTATCCAGAGTGCCTGCAGGATTTTCAAAGACAACAAATATTACTCATAGAAACTCAATTGTTTGGCTGCACCAACTCATTCTGAAGGAATGATTGTCAATTGACATTCAAAACGGCCTTTTTCACATAATAACATAACAAACAAATGGGAACTGAAAATCACCTCAAACTCATTCAGTTTTAAAGATGCCATCAAGAGTCAAAATCTTCAATCTAAACCTAGACAAACATCATTTGACTTAAGCAGAAAAATAGACCAGGACCAGGGGATTCATCTTTTTCAAGTCACACTTCAAAAAGATGAATGACCAGGAAACCATAACTGGCTTTGTTATGTACATGCATGTCAAAGCCAAAGCAGGAGAAATACGTATCAAGCTAAACAATGATTTAAAAAAAATTTTTTTTTTAACACAAACTCATTCAATGCTAAGCTGTCATGACTCCAATAGAAACTGCCTCATTTTCTTGGATCTGGGTGGATTATGTATTGTAGAAATCTCTTTAAAAGTTTAGTTCAATAATTTACCACATTGACAGAAAACGAAACACTTTAAAATGTCTAATGTTTAACTGCGCTGTAGATAACCTACTGACCGGCTTGCAGTGTAAGAACATCATGAAAAGCCGAAAAATTGCTGTAAAATTCTGAGCCATTTTGAATGTAGAAACTGCATTTTTAACTCTATCTTCTTGTTAGGTGGGATGCAGAGGAAGCTGTCAGTGTGTGTGGCTTTTGTCGGGGGCTCCAAAGTTGTGATTCTTGATGAACCCACAGCTGGTGTTGACCCCTATGCTTGAAGGGGAATCTGGGATCTTGAAAGTTGAGCTTTTTTTTTTTTTTTTTTTAAATCAAACATAAATGTTTTGTCTTAACTCTTTCAGGTCGTACAATCATTCTGTCCACTCATCATATGGATGAAGAAGACATCCTGGGTGACAGAATTGCAATCATTTCCCATTCCAAGCTCTGCTGTGTGGGCTTCTCCCTCTTCCTGAAGACTCACCTTGGTACAGGCTACTACCTGACGCTGATTAAAAGAGACTACGACTTGACTCTGCAGTCCTGCAGGAACTCTGCCAGCACAGTTTCCTACAGCAAGAAAACAGAGAAGGTAGGAAGGTTACAGCTTTATCATTGGAGGGAACACCCGGTGAGAGATTCATGAAGTTTTCTTTTCTCTAGGAGGACAGCATATCCGAGAGCAGTTCAGATGCTGGTCTGGGCAGTGAGAAAAACCAGACATAACGTTTTGTTGCTTGGTGTTTGCAGACGGAGTTGTACCGACTGGGACTCGTCGACGTCATGCTTTTGGAGATCACCAGAGCTGCCTGAAAGCCTTCACTGAGGACGACTTTGGCTTCAACGACTCTGAAGGTGATCCAAGTAGAGCTGCACTAGCAGCCATGCAGTGCAATGACAACAATTGTGCTATTTCTGTCATTTGTAGGGTGTAACCTTTGAAAACGTGACTGTAAAATCTAAAAAACTGTTAGTGACTCAATGGGTTGCTCTTTGTGTTGTGTCGTCTAGAATCCCGTGAGACTGACTGGCTTGGTGGGGCAGACGGCAAAGATTCATACCAGGTGAAAGGCTGGAGTCTGAGGAGACAGCAGTTTGTTGCTCTGCTCTGGAAGCGCTTCCTCTGCGCCCGCCGCTCCAGGAAAGGTTTCTTTGCTCAGGTTTGATATTGTCTATTGTATATGCGCATGAAGTCTTAGCCTGTGTACATTTTTTTAATGAATAATTCTGGAGCCATGACATTTTATGAGTTATATAAATGCATACATAGATTTTTTTTTTCCAGCTGTGTTTGTGAGCATTGCCCTGGTATTCAGCCGGATTGTTCCTCCATTTGGAAAGTACCCCAGCTTGGCTCTGCATCCCAGCATGTATAGAGAACAGTTGTCTTTCATCAGGTGAGAGTCTTCTCTTTGGCCTCTGTTTGTTTTCTTTCTAAAAGCCTTCATTATCTTCCTAGTATCAAAGCAGGTCTTTACTAGGCCTAATTGTCTTGTAAAGAATAAAAAAAAACCTTTTGGTTGTTTTTCACACTATCCACATGGCTGTCCTGTTAGTCCTGAAGGCAAAGATCTGTTTGTGTTTGCAGCAATGATATGCCTGACGACCCTCACACCAACAAACTGCTGGGAGCCCTGACAGAAAAACCTGGCTTTGGAAGTCGCTGCATGAAGGGAGAGCCCATACCGTGAGTACTCAGGACACATTTGACTTTTTAATTCAAAAAAAGTCTTGATTGCTTTTTACAATCTGCAAAATTGAAGAAAAACAGTAAAGATATTCTCTAAAGTGCTGTAGATTCATTCTTTTTGCACCCCAGCAACACCCCCTGTACTGCTATTGAAGATGAGTGGTCAGTCCCTGAAGTCTCTGAGAGCATCAAGGGCAACTGGACCAGGGAGAACCCTTCTCCTTTGTGACAGTGCAGCTGTGAGGGGCGGAAGAGAATGCTGCCGGAGTGTCCTGATGGAGCCGGCGGACTCCCACCACCACAGGTCAGTGGCACAAATTGGAGCCCAGATAAAGCTTTAGTCACATGCACCTGTACGGGTCAACTCCCAAACGGGTTGGATTGTCCGGGCCTGTAGAGGGTCGTAGAGAGGAGGGGCTGCATCTTTAGAGGAGCACAGGTGTGTCTGGCAGTTCCCTTGACACTTGTGTGTCCACCTCATGAGAATGGAAGGTACCAGAAGTGTCTTGTGAAATATTGGTAGGGATAATGTAAGTTCCACCTATGATGTACGGGTGATGCTGTATCACATCCCCCAAACGCAGCACTCCAGTCTTTAATAAGGTGCACACACTGGGTCCTTACTGGCCACGCGCAATGCTGCACGTACGAGGTGTGCAGGTGATACATAAATGCTCGTAAGATTCCCTTGCAACACCCTGTGCTCAAATGTATCTCTATCCATTTTCTAAACCCGTTTGGTCCCTTTCAGGGTCACGGGGTTGCCAGAGCCTACTCCGGCCACTCGTGGGCAAAGGCAGTATACACCCTGGACTGGTCGCCAGTCTGTCACATGGCCCTAATCACACACCCATACACACTCACATTCACACCTGGGGATAATTTAGAGTGAGCAATTAACCTATGAAGCATGTTTTTGGACAGTAGGAGGAAGCCAGAGTCAGATGGACTTATTATCTTTATTCTATCTCATTCCTTCAAGAGCTTCCTTTTTTGTTCTCGTCACAGTTCTCTCGTTTTGTCTCACCTCCATTTAGAGCAGAGTGTGTAGCTGCTCTGTTCTCAGTTTTCCCTCTTTATTACAGAGTCTCTGGTACTTTTCACCTTCAATCCTCATACTTTATAAATACAGGGCTCTAAAGTAACTTATTTCTTTACTAGCCGGGGTGGCCGGTAACAAAGTCCAGCAGCCAAATCTGAACTTTAGCCAAAAATTCCTCTACAAAATGTATGTGTAGCTAATTATTATTCTCTCACATAAACAAAATGCTAATAATAATTGAAAGTGTGGTCTGATGTCCTGATACCTTTTCTTTGAAGCATTGACTTGATCTACAAACATTACACAGAAAAACTTTGGGGAAATATTAAATATCGATCAATATGATCTGTTTATTCTTTTTATTGTGAGTCAAACCCGATGAAGAAATTGGGCACAAAACAGTAAAGTCCGTAGGTGACTTGCTGGACGCTCACATTGTGGGTGTGGTCAACTTTGTTGCTTACAATCTGATTTTTTAAGAGTTGTTTTAAAATGTTTTTTTCTTACACATTTTTATAGAAGCGTTTTGAATTCAATTTAAAAAAGAAGACCACCCTTTTTTTAACGAAATGCATTATGCTTCCACAAAGAATAAAACTATGAACAATAAAATAAAGATGTTTGTGTTGGCCAAGTGAGAAGGGAAGGCAGACACTTTAAAACATGGTTGTGGGTACGAGACCCGTGTCAGAGATGATGAACAATGTCTCATTTTTCAAAGTGAGGGGGTGGTTTCTCTACCTGCCAAATAAGAGTTCTACCCGCAGTTGGCTGGTGCTATATATAAATATATATAACATTTTCTCTGCTAAAATTGTCCCATTTGCAAGTTTCCAAAAATCTGCCACTTGATTTGATTGAATCTT
This sequence comes from Oryzias celebensis, assembly GCA_014656515.1. NCBI lineage: Eukaryota > Metazoa > Chordata > Actinopteri > Beloniformes > Adrianichthyidae > Oryzias > Oryzias celebensis. The sequence continues at coordinate 26,580 of BNCR01000483.1, forward strand.
CATTTTTTTTAAATGTTTGAGGCTTTGTGATAAAGACTTGCCCTTTGACGTCAAAGTGGAGGCTAACCTGGCGCTAACTTCAGCTGCATCCGACTTTTAAGGTTTGATGGATAAATAAAACCAAAAAAAAAAAGATACAACTGTCATACAACTGGTATTTTGTATAATAATACATGTGAATCCACCGTGTCTGCAACTTTATTATCTGCGTTTGTGTAACATTCAAAAGTCAGTCACCTCATATTAGGCAGAGCAGCTTGATACGTGGGAACAACTTTGTCAATAAATCAATTCTTTGAGAAAGACCCTGGTTTTGTTTGTAAGTAGCAGCTTTATTTTTCTTTGAAGTCAAAGTCTCTTCTTCAAATTCTTATTGGCTATTTTCTCCACAAAGAAACTTTCCAGATATGTTCTTATTTTTTTAGTTTTTTATTAGCTTTTTAGCTTAGGGCTTTTAACTTTTAACTGTTTGAGAAGCTGCTTTAAGTCACATGGATGGTCGAGACAGAATCTGGTAGTTTCCAAAATAAAACTTCCTTCAGAATCAGAAAAAGAAACTAAAATGGAAACAACCGCTGTTAATTTATGCACTTTTTTTTTGTCATGCATTCAGAGCTTGTGAAGAAATGCTTTTTATGGCAGGGCACTGTTTGGATTTTGAATCCTGTTTGTACTTGAAAAAACAGAAAATGTGTGAAGATGGTGGCATCAAGTAGTCCATTCAACAGCTAACAAGCCAGTTCCCACATACCATACACGCAGGTTTGATGTATCTAGCAGTTGTTCTAGTCCTTTGATCAATGGGCGGTTCTGAACAATGTTAGAAGGAAGTCCCTACCTGCATCAGAAAACGTTGCTACTGTCACTTGATGGGTTTCTGATGGGGGAATCGGTTTGGGTTTGCCGCATGAAGGTCATGAGATTGCTGGTTAGAGTTGCGTGAAAATTACCTTCATGCAGCACCTGGTCTTGACTAACATCGGAATGAAGGAGGCTGTAGGGCACAATTTGCTGGAGTGTTGAGCCGGAGACCCATCCTGTCCTCAGTACATCCTGTTCTGAATCGACTTTCTGTATGTCTGGTGTGCTCATCCTTCACCTGGCAAATACCTGGTAACGGCGGCAGTGCAATAGGATCCCATAATGATTACATAATGGCGATGAGCACTTTTAAAACGGTGAACCTTACGTAAATGAAAAAACTTCAGATAATCTTTCCAAAAAAAGTTTACCTTTGAAAAAAGAATTTAAGATTACAATCTCTTATAGTAACTTCAGATGTAGTTATGCTTAACCCCTTTACGCCTAACTTTATTGACAAAAGTAAATAACAAATAAAATGTTCTTCAGTATTTTTTCTATTCAAGGTGATGCTAAATAAAGTTGGGTCCTGGATTTATTAGTATGTTGCAAATAGCAACGTATCAATGGACAAAAAAAGTCCTATCGGACAAACATCCATTTTTTTCAGGAAACAAGAAAAATATTTTTAGTCGAAGCTGATGGTAGGTGTTGGTCTTGTGAGCTTTATGTCACAAATAGGGAAGGATTTTCTTCCAGATTCACATAAATTGTAGAGTTACATTTATTGTCACCATTTAATGTAAAAACTCAAAATCAAAAATATTGCCGATAGGAGGTTTTGTATTGTGGCCATCAATATGGCATGAAGGGGTTAATGGGTAAACCTTTTTTTTTTAAAGTCACATGGACATAAATGAATTAGAATAGATCAAACTATAAAAAATGTCATTTTAAAATTGGGAAAAATAATAAAAATAAACCATTTAGGAAAAAAAGGAGGTGAGAAAAGGGAAAGAAGAGTTGAAATAACATCAGAGGGAAAAAAAGCAGCAAAAGAAGGAGGTGTTGACATATAAGAAGAGGACAGGCTGGAAAGCAGGTTAAAATAAAAAAAAGGAGGGGGGATTGGCAACATGCTCTGGATTAGAATTAGGCCAGAATAAAAAAATAAAGCTAATAATTCAAAATCATAATTATGAAAATGATGAATGGTAGCACTGGTACAATTTAACATGGGACTGGTTTTTTGCTTTTTACAAAAATAATATTAACACTTTAAGCTAATAATGTTTTGTCTTGAAAATATCATTCATTTTCTACACAGTTTTGTCCCTTTTGGGGTCACAGGGCTGTAGGAGCCTAACCCGGCTACTCATGGGCAAAGGCAGGATACACCCCTGGACAGCTCGCCAGTCTGTTGCAGGAGCTGAAAATATCTTTAAATATTCATTTCAAGAGTCCCATATAAATATAATCTCATATTTGAGATATAAGATACAGAAGCCTCAAGAAGCCTTGCTTCTTTTTTTTTTTTTTTATTTGCCTAAATTTCTTGCGATAATGATATCTACCATCAATCAATTAATCAATCAATCTTTATTTGTTTAGCATTTTTTTATATGAAACCATAACACAAAGTGTTTTACACTAAAATAAAGCAAATACAAAACAAGCACAACCTTACACCCTAAATAGATAATATAGGAGGGGTTAAACTTTTTTTTTTTTTTACAGGGAATGTTAAAATTTTCAACATAAAATATGTTCATGGCACATGTTACCTTCATTATATTTTACACTGTTTACATTACATATGAACCTATATTGGCACAGGAACCTTAGCTTTATTTACCATCATTTATAACACATAAAGGTTTTGATAGTCTGATAATAGACTGATGATCGTCTATGATTTTTGTCTTATAGCATTACCCATGCTTTCTGTAATGTACTTCAAAGATTTTATATTTTTTAAATTTTATAATATTTCATAATAAAATCATTCTTTTTGTAGATTGAATCAACTTTATCTTCCTAATGCTTAAGGCAGTCAAATTTAATTTAAAAAAGATAAAAGAACCATAAACAATATTTGATCCCCTTTCAGTGACTTGTAGGAAACCAGAAGAGCCATTTTGTCTCATCAAGTGTCATCT
>BNCR01000484.1:0-29454 GCA_014656515.1 Oryzias celebensis
GGTGTATTTTTAGCTTAAAAAAACCCTTCTTTTTAACTTAATGTTCCTGTTGTTTTTGACACGTTTTGAGATATAATGGTAATGTTGTTAAATAATAGTTCAGCCATGCATCATTTGCCCATGAAAATGTGATGGCTTTATGTGGAGTTTGTGAATGTCAGACCTGTTTTGCAAAAGGTACAGACAGAGATATCATTCAAAATAGAGGAAAAAAAGGAACATTTTTAAAAAGTTATATTGACACAGAGGAGCGCGGTTTTTCATCCTATTTGACCATATAAAAGTTGTCTTTAGGCTGTACATTTGCATGAAGGATGGATGCAAAGGGGAAGACGGGGCTGCAGGCAGGAAGTTTCTTTAAAACTCGTGCTCTTTTCAGGTTTTTAATGTTGTATATATGATGGAATCATGAAGAAAACTTGGTCTTAAAAGGTAGGCTGATATCAATGTTGCAGCAGGATGGTTCTTGAATTTTACGTCACGAATTGAATATTTATGATAACGTAATAAGGTGTTCCAGAAGGAGATGGCAAACGGCTGGAAAGACCTCCTGAAGCTTTGCTTTCCAGCAGATCAGAAGACGAGCATGATTGAGTTCCATTGAGTTCTGTCCAGGATATCTTCAAGTGCAGCATTGTTTGGAAATGAATCAAGATGTTTTAATGTCAGCTTCATCTGCAGCTGGGTGCCTCTTGTCTTTGTGGTTTTTCTTCCTCCTTCAAAGCAATAAAAGCATTAACAGTCGATGGCTTTTTATTCAATGTGTAATTCATATTGAGATAAATCCACTGTGCCGACTCGGGATAGTAGTTTAGAGTTGAAACGTTTTTACTTTCATTGATCAAAACATTAAGAGTCGGCTGAACAAACGATTACATTTGGTCTAGTGTTAACACAGCAACCATTAATTTCTCCTGAACTGAAAATTGTTTTCCCTTGCTCAATTGAGGTTTATACTTGATTGCAATTCGGCAATTATTGTAACACCACAAAAGAAAGCGAATGTGAAGAAAAATCCTTTTGAGTCACCTGATGCAGCTATATTGTGAAAATGAAAAAAGCATTTCAGCTCTTGACTCTTATTGAAATACATGAGTCACATTCGCTTCCATAACTACAGGCCTACTGCTTATCCAGCGACACTTTAGAATAATAATAATAATAAATAATGTTATTAATAATACATCTTACATGAAAACATTTCTAATAAAGTTAAAGCACAACTACAATGAATAATAGCAAAAGCACAAATTCTGTTTTGAGATCGCCCTTAAAAAGAAAAAAAAACTTCCATTTTGGGATATGATGACAACTTCCGTTCGACGTCCATCGGTTCATCCCTCCACCATGTTACTGCAGCCGGAAACTCTTGGGGGACGAAGACGTAATAACTTGGTCATTGACGTTTTTTTCAACTGGTTATAAGCACGTCCCATGGTAGTACAGTGGAAGTGTAACTGACTATTATTTCTGAGACCGTTGGTTCGATCCCGGGACGACGTTACATTTTTTTGTTGCAAGAATCAAGACTGGTTATTTTTTAAGTTTTGAGAGTTGAAAGAAATACATTTTTATTGCAAATATTCCAAGCAGTTGCGTTGTGTCTGTTCCGGGCTGTGGCAGCGTTGCCAGGGATGCATTCGTGCGTACGTGCGTGCGTACGTGCGTGCGTACGTGCGTGCGTGCGTACGTGCGTGCGTACGTGCGTGCGTACGTGCGTGCGTACGTGCTGCGTACGTGCGTGCGTACGTGCGTGCGTACGTGCGTGCTGCGTGCGTGCGTGCGTACGTGCGTGCGTACGTGTGCTTGCGTCAGGTAGTGGTGGTGCGTCTCTGGCTGGGGGATGGGGGTGGGGTAGATGTCTTCAAAATGATTCTTCGTCTGGTGCGCAATGCCGCCCAGGACCGGGCCTGCTTCGTGCCACAATTGCATTTGTACTTTGCTGCTTCGTTGCTCCTTTTTCGGTGTGCGTCAAATAATTCCCAGCATGCACTGCGGCTCGAAAAAGGTATTTTTTAAAGAAAAACTCTTTCAGGTTAGCTTTATGCTCCTTCGCAGTTTTATGAAATCATGACATTGTAATTCAAATTTGTCTAAAGCGCACTAGTTTAAAAACCATTAAATCTTAAGACCATGACTTTGTAAGTGTTGTCGTAGGGTGTGGTTTATAAATAACTGGTGGGAAAACGGTCTATTGGGTTGGTTGTGATGTGGCAGTGACGAGAGCGAGCGAACCCCACCCAAACAAATCTTCCTTACCACCTCCAATAGGTCAAAGACCAAGAGTGCTCCACGAAGAAGAGGAGCGCCAACACAAGGTAAGTCAATCAGTCAGCCAGAGGACGATCGCCAGCCATCGCTCCACCTGAGTGAGTATGGTGGCGGGAGAGCGGAGTCGAGTCACTGCCAAAACAGCACAACCAACCTTTTGCTCTTTTCAGATTGGAACTACAATGCCATCATTGAATAAGAAATCCTTTCTTTAGGTCCCGGTGTTTTAAGGGTTGTTTTTCAGAACATAGTTTCTTGTAGCTTTTTTCTGATGATGGAGGACATAGGAAAAAAGAATCCTTAAAATTGTGTTTTTTAAATATTGATTGATTGAAATTGTTATGAATCAGGAGCAGAGGAAAAATATTGTTTGTACAACTTGTAGCTGTGACCACTGGGAACACTTTGAAAATAAATCCAAAGATGATTACAGTGTTACCTTAAGCTTATTACAGTTGAATTTAAATGTACAATATTGCTGATGCTCTATTATTAAAAACATGTACTTGACATACAAATGTCAGACATTTCAATTGACTTGAATTAGCAGCTCTATAGGATTTTTTATTTTCATATTGTTCCAGGCAACAGACTCTTAGTACATGCGCCTGGCGGTCATATCAGAAGAGGAGAAGAAGACTATTCGAATGGAATGCCACAATAACCCTGGTACTGGAAACCACAATGGAGTCAGAGGTTCCTGAAACAGGCTTATTGCTGGCTACACCACGTCACCGAATGGGTATGGCCTTATTTGAGTTCCAAATAAACCAGAACCTCTGAATAAAGTTTGTCTAAAATATACATCAATCTGCGTACAATTGTTAACATACACATGAACATATCAACAATAGTTTGTTTCTTTTCATCAACTGTTTTTCAGAATCCAACTGAATTTTTCTTTTGAGGTCAAGTGCTGTCATCGTTGCCAGCTGAATGACCCAATGAAGACTGCGGCCCCAACGTTCCATCCCATCAAGGTACATTTGAAAGCTTCATCTCCCGTTGCCTTTTCATGCCAATAACAAGCTTGTGTGCTGCAGTGTAGCTTCAAATTCTCCTTTCATAAGTTCTGTAACTTGCAGGTAAAAGAACCTTGGGAGGTGATTGGGATGGACTTGATTGGACCCCCCCGGAAACTGCTCCTGGGAACCAATACGTCCTGACCATGACTGACTTATTTACCAAGTGGGTGGTTGCAGAACCTCTGAAGTCCAAGACTGCAGCTGAGGTCTCTGCCATCATAAGGTCAAACTTGTACACATTTGGCGTGGTCAGGAAAATCATTACTGACCAAGGAAAGGAGTTTGTGAACCAGGTCAAAATTTGTGAAAGTGTTTTTCATACCAACAGATATGATAAGATGAAAAATGCTGCATTTTCAGACCAAATATGTTTGTGTCACTACAGCTCAACGAGAGTATTTTTAGCCTGCTGAATATGAAACATGCCGTTTCCAGTGCATACCGTCCCCAAACCAACGGACAGGTTAGCATTTGATATCTAACCTTGAGTAACCCAAATGAAATAGATTCCAGTTATTTCTCTATTCTCCAATACAATTCAAAGGATGAAAGGACCAAGCAAAACATCAAGCGTGCTCTCAGAAAGTACGTCAGCGTAAACCATGATGACTGGGACCTTCACCTCGCTGCTGTTGTGTATGGCATCAACACTGCAAAGCAGGGATTCTTGCACTGACGTTTCCTAGAATACATTTGGTATTTCTAGTAATATCCTTTACATTGTAGCATATTTTAAGAATGTATTTTGAATGTATTCATTCATTGAATCATTTTAGAATGTAAGTTTTCCAAACTAGTTGACGAGTGCGAGAGAAAACAAATGAATGGAGACATTTTGTGATCAGCACGCCACCCGCCACAGTCCCTACTTCCTGCTCTTCCATGGACATCCCCGTCTTCCTAATGTGATGATCACCTGACTGACCGATGGGTGATGACCTTGAAGTTGAGGACCCAGAAGAGACAATCAACCTCAGAGTAGAGGAGATGACTGCTCTGAATGAAAAGGTGTGTATGTTTCAAGGGGCTAACTAACAGGGAGAGGAAATGAATTGATGTAAAAAGGAGAATGTGGTCACTACAATTCTCATTTGTTATTGTGTGTATGATACTTCTCCTGCTCTTTCTTTTCTGCTGTTTCTAGATTTTCAGAAAGAATAAAATATATTATATTTTCAAATTACATGATGGATTATGCAGATTACAACTGATTTAAAGCAGTTCCTAAAACTGCACACAGCGCAATGGAATATATATCATGTACAATAAAAAAGCATCAAATAAGAGCATTGCTCCAGCGATTTTCCAGACTGTGACAGAAGAGGAGGGATAGAGTGAGTTGTCCTGTCTCCTGTAGGACAATAGAACCCCTATAACCTGCTTTAGTTTCTCAGGAGATTGCAGGAGAAATAACACTACCTTTATTTTATAGTTTTCAAATCATTTTTTAATTATTTTATTTATGATATATATATGATAAATCACATGAAAATCTCTTTATTTTAGGTGGAATATGTCTTGGACAAAAACCGCTCTCCGGGAGATCTCATAGACAAGGTAAGTTTATTTGTATAACACATTTCATGTACAAAGACAATTCAAAGTGATTTACATATAACATGAAAGACAGAAAACAAGCAAAACATCAAAGGTGTGATCATTACAATCAAATTTGAAGAAAGTTAAACAGAAGTGAATTTAAGAGAATCATAGATAAACAGTGCAGATGTAAACTTTTGAATCCAAATGAATCAAATGCAGCTGAGAACAGGTGGGTCTTTAACCTGGATTTAAATACACTGAGTGTTTCAGCTGATCTAAGGCTTTCTGGAAGTCTGTTTCAGATCTGTGGAGCATAGAAGCTGAATGCAGATTCTCCATGTTTAGTTTGGACTCTAGGAACTGCCAAAAGACTGGATCCCGATGAGCGGAGAGGTCTGGCTGGTACATACTGGGTCAGGAGGTCAGTCATGTACTTTGGTGATAAACCATTCAAAGCTTTCTAAAGCAGTAGCATAACCTTAAAGTCTATTCTCTGGCAGACAGGCAGCCAGTGTAAAGACCTCAGAACTGGACTGAAGTGATTCATCGTTCTGCATGGAGCCGTGTTCTCTAATTTAAACGTTCTGCATTGCAGCCGTGTTTCTCTCACTTAAATGTTCTGCATGCAGCCGTGTTCTCTCACTTTAACGTTCTCATTGAAGTCGTGTTCTCTCACTTCACTTAAACGTTCTCATTGAGTTTTTCTTCACTTTAAACGTTCTGCATGGAGCCGTGTTCTCTCACTTAAACGTTCTGCATGGAGCCGTGTTCTCTCACTTAAACGTTCTGCATGGAGCCGTGTTCTCTCACTTAAACGTTCTGCATGCAGCTGTGTTCTCTCACTTAAACGTTATACATGGATCCACTTTTGATGGTGTTACAGATTTTACAAGGAACCACCTTTTTGGGGTTCTAAGGTTCATCATGGAGCCACATCTCAGGCTACTTTATTTGGTCATCTATTCTGAATGGCAAACATTTGATTTGTGTGTTTTGTGTTTTCTCTGCAATACCAGGAGAAGCATATCTGATTGACTTGATGTTTATTTCTTTTATGTTGATCAACAATTTCCAGAAGGCAAGTATCTGAAATCAAACAATTGGTTTCACCATTCTACATGCAGCATCTGTTATAATGAGATTCTCACATGTGGAGGAGGTTTTTGTTCTTCTAAAAAGGTTTTTAAATCAGCCTGTATGAAGTCATAACACTATTTAAATTAGACCTATGACATACTTTATTTGTTGTGGTCGTTAACGCCATGACAGCTCCACCTGTGCTCAATCAGCCACCAGGTATGGCCACCATGATTGCCTGCACCTGGGTCTCCAGCAGGTGTATAAAGGATCGTGGAGATCCCAGCTCCGGCGCCAGACTGTTAGCTTGCCCAAGACGGTAACGTGCTGGCTCTCAAGACGTGTCATAGGACTCTACTCTCGTGTCATAGATTTGCCGACTAACCAGTGTGTTTGCTTGCCAGTGGCTCACGCTTTCTCTCCACCACCCCTGCTGCTCCCCTGGGCTCATCCTACTCCGCTCCCGACGCAGACCAATCCATGCTGGACTTTTCCCCATCAACATTCATCGCCTTACCCTTACAATAAACCTCAGAACTCCAATTGTGTCCTGCGCTTGGATCCTCCCTTTCCTGCTCCCCGCCTAACATTATTACCTTTTTGTTATCTTCAGGGGGGGGTTTGCTCCTAACACAAGCCTAATCTCCTGGAATTTGGGTCTACCAACGTCCGTTCATGACAGTTTCAGATCAGCGTGCTGGTCCAGAACCAAAACCTTCCATCTCAGAATTTTCTAGCAAACATTTGAGTTTATGCCTCCATCACCTATTATAAAGCATGCAGATTCTGAAACTGCAAAGTAGCCCCGACCATAGCAATACAACCACCGTGTTTGACTGTGTGTAAGATGTTCCCTTGTATTTACGCACTATAAGATGCTCTTTTATTATTGTATATTGTAAACTAGAGCGCCTTACGTATGGATTATTTCTAGTGTTGTTCACTAAAATCAAAGCCATTAAAGAGGTACACGACACTGTCAAAATGTCAGTCAGTCTGTTGAATAGGCGAACACTGTTAACATGTAGCTGTGTTGGACTGTGTTTTTTATGTTACTAAAATGGTTGAGTGTTAGCATAGTCATAGGAATGTTTGTTTTAGCAGCATTAGACTGTTGCTGACATGTTGTTAACAAAGTTGTTTGTTATTGTGAATATGGGAACACGGCTAATGTGTAACTGTGTAACTGCGTTTTTTTTTTCACGTTTCTAACAATTTTGCCATTTAGTGTAGTTATGATAATGTTTATTTTAGTGGTATCAGTCTGTTTGTCTATGAGTTGCTAAGATTGTTGGGAGTTACTGGTGTTGTTAATGCACTAACGTGGATAATGTATTGCATGCTACAAACAAGAGTTACTGTGACTGCAGTTCATAAAATCTAACTTACCAATAGACTTATGGATGACTCCTTTGTCTCGCTTAATGCACCCTATAGTTGAGCGTGCTCCATAGCCTGGTACAGTAATACAGTAATTAAAGATCTGTAAATTTGAAGTCCAGAAACAATCCAGATCTATTTTCTTACAGGTGAGATGAGTCTTTGGGTTCCTGGTGAGCAAAGTTTGTCTCACTGACTTCCTATAATCCATGTGTCGTTATTTTTGTTGGACATCCCATGAAGTGTTTTTTATAGAAAAGTTTAATTTATACCCAAGAAAAGCAGCTATCATTGAGAACTTAAGAACTGGATTTGGTCAAATGTTTGCAAATGAGCAAAGATGACAAGTGTTAACTACTTGCAAGGGGAATCATGTAAATTGGATTTATTTCTCAAAAAGGCATAAATGACAACATTTGTGCTTACTTTTCATGAAAATGTTACTGCAGTCCATCCATCCATCCATCCATCCATCCATCCATCCTCTGAATGTGTTGCATCTGTCATGATTCTGTCCAGAACTTTCATCCTTTATGACATCATCTGCTCATGGCACCATCTCACCAGTAGGATCTCTGATTCTCACTGTTTGAGGAAGCTCCTCCTGATGATGTGGAGCAGGACTATCATTCATTTTCTTTGTCGTCTGGCTTTCCAGCTCCCTTGTGTATCAGGTGGCGACTTAATTGATCCCCAAATTCTCCATTTAAACTTTTGACTTTATCCTGCCTGTGCCTCTCCTTTTCGGGGTCACAGGGTTGCTGGAGCCTAGCCCAGCTACTGTTGGGTGAAGGTCTAGAAACACTCCCATGCACACCCTTGGACAATTTAGAATCTCCAATCACTCATATGACACATCCTTTTGGACTGTGAGTATCAGAACCTGGTGGTGTGGGACTTAATATGCAGGAGACTTGGCTTGGTGGCAGAAACTCAAACATTTAATAAAGAAACTTGAAAAAGACACAAAACAAAAAGATCACATAGCAGATGATCTGACGAGGATGAACTCAAAACCAAACACTTAAATACACTGAGGACAATAAACTGTCATGAAGAAAGCTCTGGATTATGATAAACTAGAAAATGGTGTGACTGACAAAAAGGGACAATTCAGAACATGGCCAAAACCATAACAAAACAAAACCAAAGTTCACAGTCAGTGCAGTAGGAAGAAGCCCAAGTGCCCATAGAAAATTCCTGCTCTCTTCATTCTTCATCAGCTCTTTTTCTTTTTCAGTTCTTTCCCAGGCAGACGTCAGGCATTTGCTACAGCATTTTCACGCTGATGGTGAGTATTTTCACAAGAACCTGAGTGAACATACTGAAGACAGCAGCAGTGTACGAGTCCATTCACACTGGCTTTTCTCTCTAAGGCACAGACGTAGATTCACCTTCTGGACAGTAGAGGCATTGCTGCTTCTCCAGGGAACTCTCCAGCTGATCTTCAGGGTTCCAGAGACAACCACATCCAAACCTTAAGCAAGTGTAATCAGACAGGTGAGAGGGGCCAACAATGACAACCATTTGTAGAATGTGACCACATAGTGTTGATGTTGAGACTATTCAGCACAATGCAGGTTTACATACATGGTAAGAATCTTGATGGAACGTGAGAATCACATCTTCCATTAAAGCTTAAGGCTGATGCTGGCAGATGTCTTATTGTGGAGGTCATTGAGTTATTTTTCATTTTCTTGAAGGTGTTGCTATAACTGACTTAGTCATTGTTATCACACAAAGCTGCATCAGGGCAGAAGGAGGCATTATTCAGTAGTGGAGTAAAGTCCTTGTTTTCTTCATCCTTAACTGACTCTATTTTCAGTAAATTAGTAGTTTGAGTTTGTTAGAGTTAACTGAACATGATAATGCCCATGCTATGCTTTTCACAATGAAGCAGAAGCTCTGAACGCAAAAGAGACTTCTTAGATTCTTACCATCACTGTGTTAGTGTGTTAGAATGATGTAGTTTGCTCTGACATTGTGCAGTTTGCTGTTTTGCTTATCCTGAAGGCCTGTGACTGAGAGACTGGCTGCAGAGAGGATGACAAGACACATCAGAGATAACATGCTGAGCTGAGAAGCTGAAACTATGTACAACTCTCATCCCCTGGTGCAGCTGTGTTTTTCTTTCCTTTTCCCTCCTTCAGAGCTGCATCTGATTGTAACTAGAGCACTCCCAGAAGTTAATAAAAAGCAAGGGACCGGAAGGGGGTGACAGAGGCGATTGGAGCTCCTCCTTCTGTCTCTCCTTGCAAGTAAAAAAGAGCCTAACAGTCTCTGTTTCCTCTGTTTTGCAGAAATAAATGTTTCAGGTTGTTTGAACCTTACAGTATGATTGTTGTGTTCACTGTAAATGTATGGTGAAGTATTTGTAAGGATAATGTAAGTTACACACAATCAAAACATCAAAGGTGTGATCATTACAATAAAATTTGAAGAAAGTTAAAATGAAGTGAATTTAGGTCGGCAAGTTTTATTGACCTCAGAGGTCAAAGTTGATAACATGGGACCGCAGAAGAAGAAGAAATAATAAAGTTTGCACCCAAATCACCCTGTTCTCCACGAGCCGTCTGTACCGTTTTAGTACAAACATAAGCCTCAAATCTGGTTGTTTCTTCACCAAGAGAGTCGCAACATTCGAGGTAATCAGCCCAAAATGTAATTATTAAACTACAAGAACACATTTTAAACGATATAACTTATTTATTCCTGTTGCTCATGTTTTAAAACAGACATTTCCATGAAATCACACAGAGATAATTGAAGTAAAGTCATTTTTATTGTTTGAAAAAGGTACTTAATGAAACTATTCTTCAGACTTTACCTTTTCTAAACCATGAAATTTTGACACAACAGAGTTTATCTTATTTTATTTTGAGGCAGTGCTACATCTTCCATCTGTGAAAAGAAGCACATTCAGTTTTTTTGTCAATCCGAAGTTTTATGGACATTTTTTACATCAGTGCACACAGTTTTTCTCAAAATGTCAATTTTTAAGACAAACCCAGCCAAAAATGCAGAGTATCCGACCTTCTTTGTGATTCCTGGATCTTAATTCTTGGCCTGAAGTGAACAAAACATTTCTACATTGCATGTCTAGAAAACCATCGTGTTCATGTCTATTATATCTCTGAGGTAAATATCTAAACTGTTTATTTAAGAGTTCATAAAGAGTCATTTTAAGCTATTCAATTTTCAGGCAAATCTCACTAATCCTTTTTAATAATCCTCCTAAAATCAATATTCCAGGTGGTTTGGATTCCCTTCTCACTATAGCTGCTGAATATCTCATTCTCATAATCGTTCCACTCCCACTGGATCCAAGTTTTTCCTTTTTATGAAGTCATCTTAAACCAACAAAATGATTAATAATGTTGAACATCTGTTGTCTGAAGTGTAAAACGTCAAACACATAAATGGTGAAGAGACGAGCAGCAGAAAGAGGATTGAACTTACGATGTGCAAATGTGTTGAATTACCAGCTTTAAGTAAGTAAATATTTATTTCTGAAGCACCTTTCTCAGATAAAAATCACAAAGTGCTTCAGAAAAATAAAAACAAATAATATTACAACCAATAAAACACAAATTGCGTACAAACAGAATGGAGGGAATTAAAAGCAAGATAAAACACATTAAAAGGTAAAACAGATTAACTAAAAGCTTTTCTGAATAAAAACGTCTTGAACTGACTTTTAAAACCTGCAACAGAGTCATTCTGTCGTATTAACAAAGGGAGGACATTCCAAAGACGAGGAGCAACAGCTTGAAAGACAGATGTCAAGACAACAGCGAGGTCTCCTCTGGTTTTATAGCGGGTTTTTGGAATTTGTAACAGATTTGGGTTGGAGGACCTCAAAGACCGGACAGAAGAGTAGGGGTTAAAAGGTCAGCAATGTACTGGGGGGGTGGGGGTATCCGTGCAAGGCTCTAAAAACTAAAAGTAGAATTTTAAATTCAATTCTAAATTGAACTGGGAGCCAGTGCAAAGAGGAGAGTAGTGGAGTTATGTGTGCTCGTTTCTTGGCTCCTGTTAAAAGCCTCGCCGCAGAGTTTTGGACGAGCTGCAGACGTTTTAAAGAGCTTTTGCTAAAACAGGTAAAAAGTGAATTACAATAGTCCAAACGTGAAGAAATAAAAGCATGGATAATCATCTCCAGGTCAGGTCTAGATAAGATGTGTTTCCTCAGGTGAAACATGCAATTTTTGACCGTTTGTTTTGCATGTCCTTCCAAAGATAGACATTTGTCAAACACCACCCCAAGATTCCTGACACTCGACTGGACAGAGGAGCTCAAGGAACCAAGGTGATGTTTGATGGCAGGTATTTTGTTGTCCGGGGCGAAAATCACTGTCTCTGCCTTCTGAACATTCAGGTGTAAATGGTTATTAGATAACCAGATAGACAATCCAGTAAGCTGGTCAAGATATGGAAGTCTGTTTCAGGGAAGGAGCAATATAATTGATTGTCGTCTGCATACAGATGGTAAGAAATGTGACTGAAATTGCTAATTTGTTTGCCTAGAGGGATCATGTACAGAGAGAATAAAATAGGGCCTAGAACTGAACCCTGGGGAACACCACAAGAAACCTTTTGCATTTCAGAGGTTATTGAACCTACATTGATGTTGAAGGTTCTTCCACTGAGATATGAGACAAACCAATCCAAAACAGACCCAGACAGACCATAATCACCTTGAAGACGCGCTATCATAATGTTGTGATCGACAGTGTCAAATGCAGATTTAAGGTCCAGAAGCACCAAGACAGAGAACTGTCCAGAATCTGCTGCTATGAGCACATCATTAGAAACCTTTAAAAGAGCTGTTTCTGTGGAATGGTTCTTCTTAAAACCTGACTGGAAGATATCCAAGATGTTTTGTTGTTCCAAATAAAAATGTAGTTGCTCCATAACTACTTTCTCTAAAATTTTCGAGATAAAAGGGAGCTTTGAGACGGGTTTGTAATGTTTTGGATCGGAGTGATCAAGGTCAGTGTTTTTTAGGGTGGGAGTGATGAGGGCATGCTTTAAAAAAGAAGGCACAGATCCTGACTCCAGTGAGAGATTAATGAGTTTGACAATAGTCCCACCTTTGTACTTTGAAAGGCTTCAATAAGAACAGGAGGGGGAATTACGTCAAGAGGGCAGGAAGAGGGTTTGCTCTTCTTCAGGATAGAATGGACATCATCCACAGTTACTGGAGAGAAACTAGACCATGATGGGGAATACTGAGAGTCTAGGGAGGCTGGAACACTGACTAAAGGAGGGATGTTTGCTCCAACATCCAGGACCTTTGTCAGAAAACCCTGAAGAAATGTGATTCCATCAGCTTTAGACTGTTTGGGAAATTGAGTGGTAGAGGGAGAAACAAGTGCGTTCAATGTATTGAACATAATAAGTGAGTGTTTCTCCAAATGAGCTGCAGCTGCATGCTCCTGCAGCAGTCATGTGACCCGCTGTCTCCAGTCCAGGTGCTGCCCACCTGACGGCGCTGACGCAGCTCAACCTGAAGGTGGGGGGCGTGGTCTATCCACTGGTCTCCTCCCTCCCCTTGACCCAACTGAGACAACTGCTGCTCAACAGCTGCAGCCTGAGCCAAGAGTCCTTCACTGCTCTGAGTACACACACACACACACACATACCCACACACACAGACACACACACAGACAGAGACAGACTCAGACCAACCAACTGACAGACCGAGCTTGCCCAGGCATGGTCAATATCATCTCTAGTGTGATGATGATGATGATGATGATGTAGTAATCATCAATCAAACTTGTTGATTGTTTGTGTTTTTGTTTTGGAGTTTTGAACCGCCCTTAGTTTGGCTCGTCACCTAGGAGCCGTCTGCCATGGGAGACCCTGACGGGTTTTGGCCCCAGACAGCTCAGCTCCCAGGATCATCAGGATCATATGAGCACTCAAGCCTCTCCACCACGACAAGGTGGCGATTCACGGAGAGGTTTTTTTTTTTTTTTTTTTTTTTTTTTTTATTTATTTATTTAATTTTTTTTTAAAATTTTATTTACATATTTTATTATTTACATATTATTTTTATTGGATGAGATCAAAAGTCTCAACAAAAACATTTCAAATTAAATATACAGGAAAGGACTTTTTTAGCCACAATTTAACATTTTTTACACTACATACACAACAATAAAGAACTAAACTTATCAAGTATTTTTTTAACTAGATTTTTTTTTTCTTTTTTTTTTTAATTTTATTTTATTTATATAGTTTTTTTATTGGATGAGATCAAAAGTCTCAACAAAAACATTTATAATCGAATTTAACAGGAAAGGACCTTTTTTTTAGCCACAATTTAACATTTTTACACTTTTTACACTACATACACAACAGTAAAGAACTAAACTTATCAAGTATTTTTTGAACTAGATTACTTAAGTTTTTTTTTTTTTTTTATTTATATATATTTTTTTATTGGATGAGATCAAAAGTCTCAACAAAAACATTTATAATATAATTTAACAGGAAAGGACTTTTTTAGCCACAATTGAACATTTTTACACTATTTACACTACATACGCTACAAAAAAGATCTAAGCTTATCAAGTATTTTTTTAACTAGATTACTTAAGTTTTTTTTTTTATATATATATTTTTATTGGATGAGATCAAAAGTCTCAACAAAAACATTTATAATCAAATTTAACAGGAAAGGACTTTTTTTAGCCACAGTTGAACATTTTTACACTATTTACACTACATACGCTACAAAAAAGATCTAAGCTTATCAAGTATTTTTTTAACTTGATGACTTAAGTTTTTTTGTTTTTGGTTTTTTTTTACATACTTTTTGCAAAATAAAAACCAACAGACTTATAAACATCAATTTTAAAATCCCTGACCCATCAGGCTTTTTCAAGATGGCTTTCCTGAGGTTTGAAAAAGAAATGTTCTAATATTTCTTTTTCTTAACTTCTGGCTGATTTTGCCATCTCTCTTCTGGGTCCTGGCTCTGTCTGTCACTTTGTTTCCTCTTTCGTGTGGCAGCTGGAGCTTTACTTTTCTCAGCTTGTTGTTGTTCTTGGACCAAGCTTTTCTTGTTTGTGTTGCTGGGTCTTTGCTGAGGATTAGCTGCTGCTCCCTGAGGAACACTTGTGACCTCTTTTGCTTCTGGCTGTTGGTGGACCTCTACTGCTGCAGGCTCTTGAGGTTTGGTGGTCTTTGGCTGCATCTTCTTCAGCTTAAAGAATCGATGTTTTAAGGCTCGATTTATAGAGATGCGTTTGTTTGGATCCACCTCCAGCATCCGCTTCAGAAGGTCGACAAACTGTTTCACTTCTCTGGCCTTTTCCTTATCAGCATAGAAATATCTGAGTTCGTCAAAGGACCAGTAGTTGCAATTCTTTCTGACATATTTCCCTGTTTTTATGGACTGCTGTTGGGGTGTATCCAACTTCCAGACCACCTTGGAGTTCTCTTGAGTCCGAGTGAAGAACTTGTTTGTGTACAACCCCTGATCTAAAACTTCATCATCAGGGATTCCTTGCATTTCCATCAAGGCTCT
Organism: Oryzias celebensis; assembly: GCA_014656515.1. Taxonomy (NCBI): domain Eukaryota; kingdom Metazoa; phylum Chordata; class Actinopteri; order Beloniformes; family Adrianichthyidae; genus Oryzias; species Oryzias celebensis. The sequence goes on from BNCR01000484.1 coordinate 14,836, forward strand.
GATGATGTTGTATTCCGAATCTTCAGGAAGGATGTAATCACCCGTGTACAGGCAGGCAAGAACGTAGCCAACTGTCCACATATCCAGACGTTCATCCAAGGGGAGACCCAGCATGACTTCAGGTGCCCTAAAGTGAATGTTCTGCATTCTGGTTCCTGTACGCATGTCTGCAGTTTTTTCTGCCAACCCCAAATCGATGAGTTTGAGCTTGAAGGGCTCAGAGACTCTGTCCACCAGCATGATGTTGTCCAATTTAATGTCACAGTGGACCAAGTTGGCTTTTTTCAGGCCTTTCAGGGCAACTAGCAGCTGAAAGGCAATGTATCTGATTTCCTCCAGTGATAGGGGGCGGGATCCATGATCTTCCATGAAATCAAAAAGGCTTTGATCCAAAATTTCAAAAACGATGCAAGCGTAGCTTTGGTGGCGGAAACATTCGATACACTTGATCAAGTTGTATTTGTCACCGTCAACCTTGGAAGCTTCAATTAGGGCTTTTATTTCATTAATTGCTGAAGCTTCATAACCCTTTTTGATGATCTTGATGGCCACTTCTGTGCTTGTTAGCAGATTCCTGCATTTTGCCACTTTTCCAAAGGTTCCTTCTCCAAGAAACTTCTCCACAATATATAGACCTTTATTACCGTTAAGAATGGAGTGTTCCTGCACTTCAAATGAATTCCCGTTCATGATTTTACACTTCAAGTTAAAGATTGAGTGAAAACAAATGTTCAGGATGTGTTGATGATGCTCAGAAAAGAAAATATCTTGTTCAGAAAGATGGTCTTTGAGCCTTGTAGAAAACCTGCTGGACGTATGAAAACCGAGAGACTCACTACGATTTCTATCTGTTTCTGGGTCTATTTAACAGTTTTCTCTGAAAGCGTCAAATGACGTCAAATCTGTCGGTCTCTGGGTCTAGAGCTACATTTTCTCTGAAAGCGTCAAATGACGTCACATATTTTACCTAATCCTTGATAACAGCCAGTTTCTGCATCTGTATTCTATAAAACGTCATGTTTCAGTCACGTGATCGCTATAGACCGGACCGTCACGTGCCTCACGTGCTTGTTTCGCTTTTTTTTCCCAACGAAAAGTTTGAGTGACAGATGGAAGCCAGTCCCGTTGCGGTTCGGTTCGGGCCAGGAAGACGGTCTGAACACGCAGCCCCGGTTAAGGAGAGGAGGAAACATTTTTGAACTTCGAGGTTTTCGTTTTTTAATCAGTAAAGTAACTCTGAAAGAGAAACTTCTTCTTCTTCATTCATGAAAACCTGGGATTGATTTCCTGAACCTGAAAATAGAAGGACCGCTTCAGTCAAGCGCCTCCTGTCAAGGGATGTTGGAGTGACCATCTTCGGTTATAGACAATCTTTGGGAGTCTCGCGACAATACGCGAGTGTGAGGTTTTGGGGGTCGGTGGAAGGAACAACGTCAACACTACGTTGGTGTGCTGTTGGATCTCTGCTGTTCAAGATAATTATTGGAATACTTGTTCTACAAAAAGACTCATCATTTGACGCCTCCCACAACTACACTACCCAGAATGCCTAGAAGGACCAAGAAGCAGGAGCATCAGTGGTGAGTGGAAGTTTTGTGTTCTTGTTTTGTTTTGGCTTCAAAAAGCCACATAAAGTGAGAGCTTTCCCAAAAGCGCCACACTGGAGCCAATAAGTTACTTCATGAATCAAATTGAACAAAAACTTTTGGCTTCTTTAGATCAAATCCATCACTTTCTTTTACAATCATAAGTTTGTGATGGTGCTGACTCTAGATCAACAGTTTTTATTGAGTCAGAAGCTGCAAACAGTCCTGTTCAACATGAATGATAAATATTGAGCTGATACAGAATAAGATGGATTTGTTTTCAATAGGTAACCACAAGAGGGCGACATAAGCGCTGAAATGACTTTCAACATAAAGCAATCACTGATCCACTCCAATGAAAACCATGTTTTGGTGTTTTGATCCTGTTCTTGGGACATTCTTTGAATGATGGAGTACAGTCATCCATCTATTTTATGATCCTGCTGTTCCCCTTTCAGGGTTACGGTGCTGCCAGAGCCTAACCTGGTAAAGGTGAGGTACATCCTGGACAAGTCGCCATCTTATCGCAGGGCTATGATGAAGAGCAGAAAGAAAATTCAGCTGAAAATTGCATCATTGAATGTGCACTGTCCCAGAGAAATAAATACAATTGAAATGGAAGAGAACTTTTAAAGGCAACAATAAACACAAAACACACAGATGATTTGTGATTCCTGTACTTCTGAGTTCCTTTTATGGCATAAATACAAATGTCTATCTGATGTTTTTGCATAAAAACCAAAATGATTATCATTAAAGAAAATACAATGATAAAATATTTTAACTAAAATGTGTTTTAATGATAAAGTTATCTGAGTGATGTTGATTTCAATGACTACAACCATAAATAAATGAGAATATTTTTTATTTTTTTCACCAGTGATTCACTATTTGTAAAAAGAAGTTACAAAACACAATTTCCTTCATTTAGCGCCAGTCATTTCTGTTCAGCATCACACGAACTACAAGAACTGTCAGGACACCGTTTCCCACAATGCATTGCTTTGTAGCTAATAACATTTTTCAAGATTTTATATTGAAACAAATTTCAAAGACATTTCACAGCCTTTTGCTTTTTGGAGAAAAAAAACAGATTCCATTTATAGTTTAGCCTCCTCCAGAAATAAACAAAACTTTGGAATTTTGTTAGAAAATATGCACTTCTGGATGTAAAATTTAGCAAGAAAGACAAAAAAATTGATTACAAATTTACATTGCATTGTCTTATGCTGGTGAAAACCAGTGTTGTGACTTATTGTAATGTGTTGAGGATTTTTGGTTTTGGTTTTTTTCGTGTTGTGTTAATTTTTTTGGGTGTGTTTTGACCTTTCTGGGCCACCGTAGATTAAAGATCCAGTCAGTTTTTAGGTGAATCTCACTAATCCTTTTTAATAATCCTCCTAAAATCAATATTCCAGGTGTTTTGGGTTCCTCACTTATGACAAAGATTCCCTATGGAAGTCCCAGAAACGCTGGTTCCACTTTTCAGACGTTTTATTATTATTTTTTTTTTAGGTGAAACTGAACCTTTAAGTGAAAATAGTTGCACATTTTTTAAATTCGAATATGCCGCCTGTTTTGAAAGGCAGAGAACCATCTCATTTCCTTTCTTGTTTTAGTTTTTATTCATTTTACCTGTTTTCACTGATGATTTGCTCCATTCAAGTCCAACCTCATTCGGTAACTTCAATGCAAAAGCTCTAACACAGACAACAGCTTCTTCGACTTCACTTGTCTGCCTTCATCGGCCACGTAAGAGGCAGACGGTGGGGGCTGGGTGTCTGTGGCATTCAGTCAGTGTAGCACGGCACAGTCTGGTGACGAATCTGAACCACATTTTGGGATGAATCCTAAACATATCAGAGAATGGTGCAAGTAGATGGATAAAGGACCAAGACGGCTGCAGGAAGAAAAGGAGCAAACCGATTTGCAAGTGAGATTTCCGCAGCTCGTCCACTCTGCTGCTGTTGGACTAAGGCGGTACACTTCAGAGCTGCAGCTCTCTATGCAGCTACCGGGGAGGAGCTGGCAGACAGACAGAGAGCCAGCGATGGGCCGGGATGGGAAAGCAGTCTACTCGGGCCTCCTGAACTTAAGCTTCATCCATACTTCAAAAAAGGTACCCTCATTTTATTCTTTGGGTTCATGTGGGACAGAAAGCAGTCAAACTCCGTAAGAGAGAGAAGAAGCAGCGGGAAGCAGCCGTTCAGACAAGATGGACAGAAGGTCTGGGCAGCTTGTAGGATATTTTAAATGTTTTCATGAACCTAAACTTTAAGGCATGATCACTGATGTTTTTGTAGAGCTTTTCAAAATAAATCAACCAGATCTCTTAACAACATCCATGTCTTTCGTGCATAGTAAATGAGATAAACACAGACATCGCTCTGTGTAGCTAACATGCTAAAAACATTAGCTGCTAGCTCCGTGTAGCTAACATGCTAAAAACATTAGCTGCTAGCTCCGTGTAGCTAACATGCTAAAAACACTCCTTGTGTCCGAATTCATGCCCTAACCCCCAAGTACTAAAAAAGCTATATAGTGTGTCACTATATAGTTCTGGACTATGTACTGTCCTGGATTCTAAAAGCAATTTCGACACCATTCTCACTACTTTTCGGTCGCCGTTCTTCTTCGGGTGTTGTTTAAATGGCGGTGGACAAACAACAGAATGGTTGCATTACCGCCACCACCTGGTCTGGAGACGAACTACTTTTATACATCATGTCGCCGGTTTGCAGAAGTAAAAACCTAATAAATGTAAAAATATTACGAAGACTATTTATGAATTTACTATGTTCTTATTCATTCTTTTTTTAATTTATTAATGTACTGTGTTCTGATGATAAAAACAACCTGGCTGATTCATAAAAAAAATAAAATTGCATACGTTTTTGTGAAGAAACTTCCTGTTTTTTCTCAGAAATTAACTGATAAATAACTAGTCCATTGCAATGTTTATTTTTATTTTCGCACAGTTGAGCCATTTACAGGCTCGTGCGAAGCAGCACTTTTTCTGTACTTCTTTCCTGTACTTTACTGAAAATGCCTTCCAATATTAATCTTTCCACGTTCCTTTTGGCAATAATTCAACTGTTTTTACTTAGATCAAACTGAAAACGAGCTGAAATGAAGCACAGAGGTAACGTCTGAGGTTACTTTGCTCAGGGTTACACTAACTGCTGGGCAGGAGTTTGACAATCTTTTCCAACATTGGAGTTTGATTTGATTCTGATTATTATATTTTACAATTACCTGTAACACTCTTATGAATTCAGAGAAAATGTAGTGTTTATTCTTTCTAAACCATATCAGCCTTCAACACAAAGTGTTTTAAATCATTTTATTTACCAAAAGATTTACAGCACACATGTTTTAAACAAAAATACTTACTTTCATGTTTAAAAATGAATATGAAAATTCAAAAACCCAAACAAATAAATACCATGAGATTTTCCAGCATTCATAAATGCTTTCTAAAATAAATGTAAGCCATCATAATAAACAAACATTCCAAAAATAAAACCTAATTTCACAAATAAAATGATTACATTTTACAGGGTCTTCCACGTCTCTACTGCTTTGCCAACATAAAGGTGCTTGTCCTGGCCCTCTATGCTTATGGTCAGTCTGACACCAGACCGGATTTTGGGTTGACCCACTGGATCATGGGGCGTCTGGTGGAGTAGCTCTGGGGTGGGTACAGGAGACTGAGGTCCTGGTGTTCCTTTCCTGGCTGGCGTCTGGCACATCTTACCGTGTATTAGGCAGGACCTTTGACATGCCTCGCTCCACTGTGAGTGACATTGTCCACAGAACAGCAGACCACATCCTCCAGCTGATGCGCAGCGTCCTGCTGGTCCCCAGCCTGGATGAACTGCCATTAGTCGCTGCTGGTTTCGAGCACCTCAATGGGTCTGCTGCCTTCCAAAAGGTCGTGGGGAGCATCGACGGCTGCCACATAAGAGTAAAGGCCTCAAAAGAAAATGCAGCTCGTTATTTTAACAGGAAGCTTTTCTATTCAATTCAAATGTAGGCTGTATGTGACTCTAATGCCACATTTGAGATATTTTTGGTGGGTGTCCAAATTCAGTCCATGATTCACGGGTTCTACGGGTTCAGCTCAATTTTTATCAAACAACCACCTGAAGGATTCATCGTTGTGGGTGACAGTGGGTATCCCTGCATTGTGCATCCCATCACGCTGATGACACCCTACAGGGAACCTGTGAGGAATGCGTTTGAGGTCTGTTACAGCCGACACCACGCCAGGGCATGCTCTGTGGTGGAGAGAGCCTTTGAGATGATGAAGACAAGATGACAAGACAAGATGGAGAGCAATATTTCTAGAGACGTTGGAAGTAAAACCAACCTTTGCAGTTACAATAATTCAGCTCCATCCTGCACCATCATTGATGATCAGTGCTTCAGTGAAGGGGTCTGCTTGGAGCCCACAGATGTTGAGCCACAGCAGGAGGACAACACCAGGAACCAGCAGGATGAGCAAAGTGGCGTCCGTCTGCGTAGACAAATCTCTGGTCTCCTGTCAGCTCCAACTGTCAGATGAATGGCTCTTCAGGACAGATTGACGTTCACAGCCAGTGCTAATCAGAACAGAACCCAATATTCTCATAATTTCTATAAATCCTGAAATGTTCATCTGTTGTTCTCTGCATATTGTGATCAAATTGTACGCAAAATGAACCCATTAACCATCATCATTCTGTCTGTGATAGAATCAACGCCGGCCTCCAATAGACGCTGGTCTCTATAAACGCAGGGTCGGTCGACAAAAATATCATGAAAAAAAAAGGATTAGCAAGAAAATTTTATTAAGATGTAGCAGAGAAAGAGTGGTTATTCTGACACATAAAATAACTGAGTAATGGCTGTTTATGTTTTCAGTGGAAGTCTATGGATGTTAGCTTTTTGGGACTAGCGGGTACTTCCTGTTTGAAATGAGAAGAGAGCAACCACTCAGTCCAGCTCTCTGTATACAGTCAATGGGTCAGTTACAATAGGTTAAAGGTGAACCACATTGAAAGAAGTGTCATGTGCACCAAACATATGATGACCCTTTTTTTAAAACACTGAAATAAATTAAATCAAATACATGAAGAATTGTCAGCTTTTATTTAGCCACAAAGAACAAAACCGACCAAGAGACTCAAAATACCAGGTGTTCACGTTTGAAGCTTTTCTGTGAAAGACATTTTGTAACTGTTGCTTAAAATAAAAAGAATCAAACAAAAATTCTCTGTTTAGTTTAAAAAATAAAAAAGTAACTAAAACATGAATAAAATAACTCAAACATTTGATGTAATCAATAACTTTGCCAGGTGCAGTGCCCCTCCCTACCTGAAGCTGTGCTGTCTAAGTTAGGGGTGACATTGTCGCCTCTGTTCGTGCTTCTTTACCATGGACATATATAGGTAGACGCCTCATGGGCTGTCGCCACCTTTTGGAGGTGACGTCTCGATGCGCCGCCATCTTGAAGGGGTCCAAGTGCGTCTCCAGTGCTATTGTTTCTAATGAGGAAGGTGTATTTTTAGCTTAAAAAAACCCTTCTTTTTTAACTTAATGTTCCTGTTGTTTTTGACACGTTTTGAGATATAATGGTAATGTTGTTAAATAATAGTTCAGCCATGCATCATTTGCCCATGAAAATGTGATGGCTTTATGTGGAGTTTGTGAATGTCAGACCTGTTTTGCAAAAGGTACAGACAGAGATATCATTCAAAATAGAGGAAAAAAAAAGGAACATTTTTAAAAAGTTAAATTGACACAGAGGAGCACGGTTTTTCATCCTATTTGACCATATAAAAGTTGTCTTTAGGCTGTACATTTGCATGAAGGATGGATGCAAAGGGGAAGACGGGGCTGCAGGCAGGAAGTTTCTTTAAAACTTGTGCTCTTTTCAAGTTTTTAATGTTGTATATATGATGGAATCATGAAGAAAACTTGGTCTTAAAAGGTAGGCTGATATCAATGTTGCAGCAGGATGGTTCTTGAGTTTTATGTCACGAATTGAATATTTATGATAACGTAATAAGGTGTTCCAGAAGGAGATGGCAAACGGCTGGAAAGACCTCCTGAAGCTTTGCTTTCCAGCAGATCAGAAGACGAGCATGATTGAGTTCCATTGAGTTCTGTCCAGGATATCTTCAAGTGCAGCATTGTTTGGAAATGAATCAAGATGCACACGTGTTTAATGTCCGCTTCATCTGCAGCTGGGTGCCTCTTGTCTTTGTGGTTTTTCTTCCTCCTTCAAAGCAATAAAAGCATTAACAGTCGATGGCTTTTTATTCAATGTGTAATTCATATTGAGATAAACCCACTGTGCCGGCTCGGGATAGTAGTTTAGAGTTGAAACGTTTTTACTTTCATTGATCAAAACATTAAGAGTCGGCTGAACAAACGATTACATTTGGTCTAGTATTAACACAGCAACCATTAATTTCTCCTGAACTGAAAATTGTTTTCCCTTGCTCAATTGAGGTTTATACTTGATTGCAATTCGGCAATTATTGTAACACCACAGAAGAAAGCGAATGTGAAGAAAAATTCCCTTTTGAGTCACCTGATGCAGCTATATTGTGAAAATGAAAAAAGCATTTCAGCTCTTGACTCTTACTTGAAATACATGAGTCACGTTCGCTTCCATAACTACAGGCCTACTGCTTATCCAGCGACACTTTAGAATAATAATAATAATAATAATAATAATGTTATTAATAATACATTTTACATGAAAACATTTCTAATAAAGTTAAAGCACAACTACAATGAATAATAGCAAAAGTCCATCGGTTCATCCATCCACCATGTTACCTGCAGCCGGAAACTCTTGGGGGACGAAGACGTAATAACTTGGTCATTCAGGTTTTTTTCAACTGTTAACAAGCACGTCCCATGGTAGTACAGTGGAAGTGTAACTGACACATGATTTCTGAGACCGTTGGTTCGATCCCGGGACGATGTTACATTTTTTTGTTGCAAGAATCAAGACTGGTTATTTTTTAAGTTTTGAGAGTTGAAAGAAATACATTTTTATTGCAAAATATTCCAAGCAGTTGCGTTGTGTCTGTTCCGGGCTGTGGTAGTGTTGTCAGAGATGCTTGCGTGCTTGCTTGCGTGCGTGCGTGCGTGCGTGCGTGCGTACGTGCGTGCTTGCGTCAGGTAGTGGTGGTGCGTCGCTGGCGGGGGGGGGTGTGTGTCTTCAAAATGATTCTTCGTCTGGTGCGCAATGCCGCCCAGGACCGGGCCTGCTTCGTGCCACAATTGCATTTGTACTTTGCTGCTTCGTTGCTCCTTTTTCGGGTTTGCGTCAAATAATTCCCAGCATGCACTGCGGCTCGAAAAATGTATTTTTTTAAAGAATAACTCTTTCAGGTTAGCTTTATGCTCCTTCGCAGTTTTATGTAATCATGATGTTGTAATTCAAATTTGTCTAAAGCGCACTAGTTTAAAAACCATTAAATCTGACCATGACTTTGTAAGTGTTGTCGTAGGGTGTGGTTTATAAATAACTGGTGGGAAAACGGTCTATTGGGTTGGTTGTGATGTGGCAGTGACGAGAGCGAGCGAACCCACACCCAAACAAATCTTCCTTACCACCTCTAATAGGCTAAAGACCAAGAGTGCTCCACGAAGAAGAGGAGCGCCAACACAAGGTAAGCCAATCAGTCAGCCAGAGGACGATCGCCAGCCATCGCTTCCACCTGAGTGAGTATGGTGGCGGGAGAGCGGAGTCGAGTCACTGCCAAAACAGCACAACCAACCTTTTGCTCTTTTCAGATTGGAACTACAATGCCATCATTGAATAAGAAATCCTTTCTTTAGGTCCCGGTGTTTTAAGGGTTGTTTTTCAGAACATAGTTTCTTGTAGCTTTTTTCTGATGATGGAGGACATAGGAAAAAAGAATCCTTAAAATTGTGTTTTTTAAATATTGATTGATTGAAATTGTTGTGAATCAGGAGCAGAGGAAAAATATTGTTTGTACAACTTGTAGCTGTGACCACTGGGAACACTTTGAAAATAAATCCAAAGATGATTACAGTGTTACCTTATTTTATTACAGTTGAATTTAAATGTACAATATTGCTGATGCTCTATTATTACAAACATGTACTTGACATACAAATGTCAGACATTTCAATTGACTTGAATTAGCAGCTCTATAGGATTTTTTTATTTTCATATTGTTCCAGGCAACAGACTCTTAGTACATGCGCCTGGCGGTCATATCAGAAGAGGAGAAGAAGACTATTCGAATGGAATGCCACAATAACCCTGGTACTGGAAACCACAATGGAGTCAGAGGTTCCTGAAACAGGCTTATTGCTGGCTACACCACGTCACCGAATGGGTATGGCCTTATTTGAGTTCCAAAATAAACCAGAACCTCTGAATAAAGTTTGTTCTAAAATATACATCAATCTGCGTACATTTGTTAACATACACATGAACATATCAACAATAGGTTGTTTCTTTTCATCAACTGTTTTTCAGAATCCAACTGAATTTTTCTTTTGAGGTCAAGTGCTGTCATCGTTGCCAGCTGAATGACCCAATGAAGACTGTGGCCCCAACGTTCCATCCCATCAAGGTACATTTGAAAGCTTCATCTGCCGTTGCCTTTTCATGCCAATAACAAGCTTGTGTGCTGCAGTGTAGCTTCAAATTCTCCTTTCATAAGTTCTGTAACTTGCAGGTAAAAGAACCTTGGGAGGTGATTGGGATGGACTTGATTGGACCCCTCCCGGAAACTGCTCCTGGGAACCAATACGTCCTGACCATGACTGACTTATTTACCAAGTGGGTGGTTGCAGAACCTCTGAAGTCCAAGACTGCAGCTGAGGTCTCTGCCATCATAAGGTCAAACTTGTACACATTTGGCGTGGTCAGGAAAATCATTACTGACCAAGGAAAGGAGTTTGTGAACCAGGTCAAAATTTGTGAAAGTGTTTTTCATACCAACAGATATGATAAGATGAAAAATGCTGCATTTTCAGACCAAATATGTTTGTGTCACTACAGCTCAACGAGAGTATTTTTAGCCTGCTGAATATGAAACATGCCGTTTCCAGTGCATACCGTCCCCAAACCAACGGACAGGTTAGCATTTGATATCTAACCTCGAGTAACCCAAATGAAATAGATTCCAGTTATTTCTCTATTCTCCAATACAATTCAAAGGATGAAAGGACCAAGCAAAACATCAAGCGTGCTCTCAGAAAGTACGTCAGCGTAAACCATGATGACTGGGACCTTCACCTCGCTGCTGTTGTGTATGGCATCAACACTGCAAAGCAGGGATTCTTGCACTGACGTTTCCTAGAATACATTTGGTATTTCTAGTAATATCCTTTACATTGTAGCATATTTTTAAGGATGTATTTGGAATGTATTCATTCATTGAATCATTTTAGAATGTAAGTTTTCCAAACTAGTTGACGAGTACGAGAGAAAACAAATGAATGGAGACATTTTTTCTGATCAGCACGCCACCCGCCACAGTCCCTACTTCCTGCTCTTCCATGGACATCCCCGTCTTCCTAATGTGATGATCACCTGACTGACCGATGGGTGATGACCTTGAAGTTGAGGACCCAGAAGAGACAATCAACCTCAGAGTAGAGCAGATGACTGCTCTGAATGAAAAGGTGTGTACGTTTCAAGGGCGCTAATTAACAGGGAGAGGAAATGAATTGATGTAAAATAGAGAATGTGGTCACTACAATTCTCATTTGTTATTGTGTGTATGATACTTCTCCTGCTCTTTCTTTGTCTGCTGTTTCTAGATTTCCAGAACAGAATAAAATATATTATATTTTCAAATTACATGATGGATTATGCAGATTACAACTGATTTAAAGCAGTTCCTTAAAACTGCACACAGCGCAATGGAATATATAGATCATGTACAATAAAAAGCATCAAATAAGAGCATTGCCCCAGTGATTTTCCAGACTGTGACAGAAGAGGAGGGATAGAGTGAGTTGTCCTGTCTCCTGTAGGACAATAGAACCCCTATAACCTGCTTTAGTTTCTCAGGAGATTGCAGGAGAAATAACACTACCTTTATTTTATAGTTTTCAAATCATTTTTTAATTATTTTCTTTATGATATATATATAATAAATCACATGAAAATATCTTTATTTTAGGTGGAATATGTCTTGGACAAAAACCGCTCTCCAGGAGATCTCATAGACAACGTAAGTTTATTTGTATAACACATTTCATGTACAAAGACAATTCAAAGTGATTTACATATAACATGAAAGACAGAAAACAAGCAAAACATCAAAGGTGTGATCATTACAATCAAATTTGAAGAAAGTTAAACAGAAGTGAATTTAAGAGAATCATAGATAAACAGTGCAGATGTAAACTTTTGAATCCAAATGAATCAAATGCAGCTGAGAACAGGTGAGTCTTTAACCTGGATTTAAACACACTGAGTGTTTCAGCTGATCTAAGACTTTCTGGAAGTCTGCTCCAGATCTGTGGAGCATAGAAGCTGAATGCAGATTCTCCATGTTTAGTTTGGACTCTAGGAACTGCCAAAAGACTGGATCCCGATGAGCGGAGAGGTCTGGCTGGTACATACTGGGTCAGGAGGTCAGTCATGTACTTTGGTGATAAACCATTCAAAGCTTTCTAAACCAGTAGCATAACCTTAAAGTCTATTCTCTGGCAGACAGGCAGCCAGTGTAAAGACCTCAGAACTGGACTGAAGTGATCTACGTTCTGCATGGAGCCGTGTTCTCTAATTTAAACGTTCTGCATGCAGCCGTGTTCTCTCACTTAAATGTTCTGCATGCAGCCGTGTTCTCTCACTTAAACGTTCATCATTGAGTCGTGTTCTCTCACTTAAACGTTCTGCATGGAGCCGTGTTCTCTCACTTAAACGTTCTGCATGGAGCCGTGTTCTCTCACTTAAACGTTCTGCATGCAGCCGTGTTCTCTCACTTAAACGTTCTGCATGCAGCTGTGTTCTCTCACTTAAACGTTATACATGGATCCACTTTTGATGGTGTTACAGATTTTACAAGGAACCACCTTTTTGGGGTTCTAAGGTTCATCATGGAGCCACATCTCAGGCTACTTTATTTCGTCATCTATTCTGAATGGCAAACATTTGATTTGTGTGTTTTGTGTTTTCTCTGCAATACCAGGAGAAGCATCTCTGATTGACTTGATGTTTATTTCTTTTATGTTGATCAACAATTTCCAGAAGGCAAGTATCTGAAATCAAACAATTGGTTTCACCATTCTACATGCAGCATCTGTTATAATGAGATTCTCACATAGAGGAGGTTTTTGTTCTTCTAAAAAGGTTTTTAAATCAGCCTGTATGAAGTCATAACACTATTTAAATTAGACCTATGACATACTTTATTACCTTTTTGTTATCTTCAGGGAGGGGTTTGCTCCTAACACAAGCCTAATCTCCTGGAATTTGGGTCTACCAACGTCCGTTCCTGACAGTTTCAGATCAGCGTGCTGGTCCAGAACCAAAACCTTCCATCTCAGAATTTTCTAGCAAACATTTGAGTTTATGCCTCCATCACCTATTATAAAGCATGCAGATTCTGAAACTGCAAAGTAGCCCCGACCATAGCAATACAACCACCGTGTTTGACTGTGTGTAAGATGTTCCCTTGTATTTACGCACTATAAGATGCTCTTTTATTATTGTATATTGTAAACTAGAGCGCCTTACGTATGGATTATTTCTAGTGTTGTTCACTGAAATCAAAGCCATTAAAGAGGTACACGACAATGTCAAAATGTCAGTCAGTCTGTTGAATAGGCGAAACACTGTTAACATGTAGCTGTGTTGGACTGTGTTTTTTATGTTACTAAAATGGTTGAGTGTTAGCATAGTCATAGGAATGTTTGTTTTAGCAGCATTAGACTGTTTTTACATGTTGTTAACAAAGTTGTTTGTTATTGTGAATATGGGAACACGGCTAATGTGTAACTGTGTAACTGCGTTTTTTTTTTCACGTTTCTAACAATTTGCCATTTAGTGTAGTTACGATAATGTTTATTTTAGTGGTATCAGTCTGTTTGTCTATGAGTTGCTAAGATTGTTGGGAGTTACTGGTGTTGTTAATGCACTAACGTGGATAATGTATTGCATGCTACAAACAAGAGTTACTGTGACTGCAGTTCATAAAATCTAACTTACCAATAGACTTATGGATGACTCCTTTGTCTCGCTTAATGCACCCTATAGTTGAGCGTGCTCCATAGCCTGGTACAGTAATACAGTAATTAAAGATCTGTAAATTTGAAGTCCAGAAACATCCAGATCTATTTTCTTACAGGTGAGATGAGTCTTTGGGTTCCTGGTGAGCAAAGTTTGTCTCACTGACTTCCTATAATCCATGTGTCGTTATTTTTGTTGGACATCCCATGAAGTGTTTTTTATAGAAAAGTTTAATTTATACCCAAGAAAAGCAGCTATCATGGAGAACTTAAGAACTGGATTTGGTCAAATGTTTGCAAATGAGCAAAGATGACAAGTGTTAACTACTTGCAAGGGGAATCATGTAAATTGGATTTATTTCTCAAAAAGCATAAATGACAACATTTGTGCTTACTTTTCATGAAAATGTTACTGCAGTCCATCCATCCATCCATCCATCCATCCATCCATCCATCCATCCTCTGAATGTGTTGCATCTGTCATGATTCTGTCCAGACTTTCATCCTTCATGACATCATCTGCTCATGGCACCATCTCACCAGTAGGATCTCTGATTCTCACTGTTGAGGAAGCTCCTCCTGATGATGTGGAGCAGGACTATCATTCATTTTCTTTTGTCGTCTGGCTTTCCAGCTCCCTTGTGTATCAGGTGGCGACTTAATTGATCCCCAAATTCTCCATTTAAACTTTTGACTTTATCCTGCCTGTGCCTCTCCTTTTCGGGTCACAGGGTTGCTGGAGCCTAGCCCAGCTACTGTTGGGTGAAGGTCTAGAAACACTCCCATGCACACCCTTGGACAATTTAGAATC
>BNCR01000485.1:0-29453 GCA_014656515.1 Oryzias celebensis
AACAAGGGAGCAATGCACACACTTCATTTGGAACTAAAAAGAAGTCAATAAGAACCATTTTTATCATCCACACCCCCCACACTACACTTTCAAAGCAAATAAAGTGAAGAAATGAAGTCCAAATAAACAAATACTTATGTGTGTGTCATAATATTCAGTATTAACCAGTACGAAAAGTTAGTGTTAAAAGTGAGAAACGCCAAGACTCTACCTCAGTCATAAAATCATTGGTTAATCTTATATTCCAATTCATTGTTTCCCAGCCTTAATCAGGTCTGACAATGGCACCCACTTCAAAACTCATATCTTCAAAAGCTGGGGCCAGGGTAAAATTGAACACATGCATAGAAACAATGCAAGAAAAAAGACAAGGAGCACTTCTACAAACAGCTTATTCATGCTGTTCTTTACAAGGAGCCACCACAAAAACAAGGGAGCAATGCACACACTTCATTTGGAACTAAAAGGAAGTCAATAAGAACCATTTTTATCATCCACACCCCCACACTACACTTTCAAAGCAAATAAAGTGAAGAAATGAAGTCCAAATAAACAAATACTTATGTGTGTGTCATAATAATTCAGTATTAACCAGTACGAAAAGTTAGTGTTAAAAGTGAGAAACGCCAAGACTCTACCTCAGTCATAAAATCATTGGTTAATCTTTATATTCCAATTCATTGTTTCCCAGCCTTAATCAGGTCTGACAATGGCACCCACTTCAAAACTCATATCTTCAAAAGCTGGGCCAGGGTAAAATTGAACACATGCATAGAAACAATGCAAGAAAAAAGACAAGGAGCACTTCTACAAACAGCTTTTTCATGCTGTTTCTTTACAAGGAGCCACCACAAAACAAGGGAGCAATGCACACACTTCATTTGAAACTAAAAGAAGTCAATTAGAACCATTTTTATCATCCACACGCCCCACTACACTTTCAAAACAAATAAAGGTATTAAAAAACACACACACACTATCCTCAGAGATGCCATTCGCTTGTCAATGAAGAATATTCAAATAGACTGTTTTCACCAGTTTGAATGTCGCCCTCTAGTGGCAACAGCGGGAAATGCACGCCTACCCTGTGCAGGACGGTGGTTCAAATCTCAGCGTTGCCATTGTTTTTCTTTTTTTTTTGCTTTTTTCTTTTAAATATAAAAACTATTTCATTTCATCAGGAACAAACAATGCAAAATACAACTCCACAAAAGTCATCTCCACTGAGACCAGACACTTTTAAAACTGAAAAAAGAAAAGGAACACTTCTATAAACAGCTTATTCATGCTGTTTCTTACAAGGAGCCACCACAAAACAAGGGAGCAATGCACACACTTCATTTGGAACTAAAAAGAAGTCAATAAGAACCATTTTTATCATCCACACCCCCCCACACTACACTTTCAAAGCAAATAAAGTGAAGAAATGAAGTCCAAATAAACAAATACTTATGTGTGTGTCATAATTATTCAGTATTAACCAGTACGAAAAGTTAGTGTTAAAAGTGAGAAACGCCAAGACTCTACCTCAGTCATAAAATCATTGGTTAATCTTTATATTCCAATTCATTGTTTCCCAGCCTTAATCAGGTCTGACAATGGCACCCACTTCAAAACTCATATCTTCAAAAGCTGGGGCCAGGGTAAAATTGAACACATGCATAGAAACAATGCAAGAAAAAAGACAAGGAGCACTTCTACAAACAGCTTTTTCATGCTGTTTCTTTACAAGGAGCCACCACAAAACAAGGGAGCAATGCACACACTTCATTTGAAACTAAAAGGAAGTCAATTAGAACCATTTTTATCATCCACACGCCCCCACTACACTTTCAAAACAAATAAAGGTATTAAAAAACACACACACACTATCCTCAGAGATGCCATTCGCTTGTCAATGAAGAATATTCAAATAGACTGTTTTCACCAGTTTGAATGTCGCCCTCTAGTGGCAACAGCGGGAAATGCACGCCTACCCTGTGCAGGACGGTGGTTCAAATCTCAGCGTTGCCATTGTTTTTCTTTTTTTTTTTGCTTTTTTCTTTTAAATATAAAAACTATTTCATTTCATCAGGAACAAACAATGCAAAATACAACTCCACAAAAGTCATCTCCACTGAGACCAGACCACTTTTAAAACTGAAAAAAGAAAAGGAACACTTCTATAAACAGCTTATTCATGCTGTTTCTTCACAAGGAGCCACCACAAAACAAGGGAGCAATGCACACACTTCATTTGGAACTAAAAAGAAGTCAATAAGAACCATTTTTATCATCCACACCCCCCACACTACACTTTCAAAGCAAATAAAGTGAAGAAATGAAGTCCAAATAAACAAATACTTATGTGTGTGTCATAATTATTCAGTATTAACCAGTACGAAAAGTTAGTGTTAAAAGTGAGAAACGCCAAGACTCTACCTCAGTCATAAAATCATTGGTTAATCTTTATATTCCAATTCATTGTTTCCCAGCCTTAATCAGGTCTGACAATGGCACCCACTTCAAAACTCATATCTTCAAAAGCTGGGGCCAGGGTAAAATTGAACACATGCATAGAAACAATGCAAGAAAAAAGACAAGGAGCACTTCTACAAACAGCTTTTTCATGCTGTTTCTTTACAAGGAGCCACCACAAAACAAGGGAGCAATGCACACACTTCATTTGAAACTAAAAGGAAGTCAATTAGAACCATTTTTATCATCCACACGCCCCCACTACACTTTCAAAACAAATAAAGGTATTAAAAAACACACACACACTATCCTCAGAGATGCCATTCGCTTGTCAATGAAGAATATTCAAATAGACTGTTTTCACCAGTTTGAATGTCGCCCTCTAGTGGCAACAGCGGGAAATGCACGCCTACCCTGTGCAGGACGGTGGTTCAAATCTCAGCGTTGCCATTGTTTTTCTTTTTTTTTTGCTTTTTTCTTTTAAATATAAAAACTATTTCATTTCATCAGGAACAAACAATGCAAAATACAACTCCACAAAAGTCATCTCCACTGAGACCAGACCACTTTTAAAACTGAAAAAAGAAAAGGAACACTTCTATAAACAGCTTATTCATGCTGTTTCTTTACAAGGAGCCACCACAAAACAAGGGAGCAATGCACACACTTCATTTGGAACTAAAAAGAAGTCAATAAGAACCATTTTTATCATCCACACCCCCCACACTACACTTTCAAAGCAAATAAAGTGAAGAAATGAAGTCCAAATAAACAAATACTTATGTGTGTGTCATAATTATTCAGTATTAACCAGTACGAAAAGTTAGTGTTAAAAGTGAGAAACGCCAAGACTCTACCTCAGTCATAAAATCATTGGTTAATCTTTATATTCCAATTCATTGTTTCCCAGCCTTAATCAGGTCTGACAATGGCACCCACTTCAAAACTCATATCTTCAAAAGCTGGGGCCAGGGTAAAATTGAACACATGCATAGAAACAATGCAAGAAAAAAGACAAGGAGCACTTCTACAAACAGCTTTTTCATGCTGTTTCTTTACAAGGAGCCACCACAAAACAAGGGAGCAATGCACACACTTCATTTGAAACTAAAAGGAAGTCAATTAGAACCATTTTTATCATCCACACGCCCCCACTACACTTTCAAAACAAATAAAGGTATTAAAAAACACACACACACTATCCTCAGAGATGCCATTCGCTTGTCAATGAAGAATATTCAAATAGACTGTTTTCACCAGTTTGAATGTCGCCCTCTAGTGGCAACAGCGGGAAATGCACGCCTACCCTGTGCAGGACGGTGGTTCAAATCTCAGCGTTGCCATTGTTTTTCTTTTTTTTTTGCTTTTTTCTTTTAAATATAAAAACTATTTCATTTCATCAGGAACAAACAATGCAAAATACAACTCCACAAAAGTCATCTCCACTGAGACCAGACCACTTTTAAAACTGAAAAAAGAAAAGGAACACTTCTATAAACAGCTTATTCATGCTGTTTCTTTACAAGGAGCCACCACAAAACAAGGGAGCAATGCACACACTTCATTTGGAACTAAAAAGAAGTCAATAAGAACCATTTTTATCATCCACACCCCCCACACTACACTTTCAAAGCAAATAAAGTGAAGAAATGAAGTCCAAATAAACAAATACTTATGTGTGTGTCATAATTATTCAGTATTAACCAGTACGAAAAGTTAGTGTTAAAAGTGAGAAACGCCAAGACTCTACCTCAGTCATAAAATCATTGGTTAATCTTTATATTCCAATTCATTGTTTCCCAGCCTTAATCAGGTCTGACAATGGCACCCACTTCAAAACTCATATCTTCAAAAGCTGGGGCCAGGGTAAAATTGAACACATGCATAGAAACAATGCAAGAAAAAAGACAAGGAGCACTTCTACAAACAGCTTTTTCATGCTGTTTCTTTACAAGGAGCCACCACAAAACAAGGGAGCAATGCACACACTTCATTTGAAACTAAAAGGAAGTCAATTAGAACCATTTTTATCATCCACACGCCCCCACTACACTTTCAAAACAAATAAAGGTATTAAAAAACACACACACACTATCCTCAGAGATGCCATTCGCTTGTCAATGAAGAATATTCAAATAGACTGTTTTCACCAGTTTGAATGTCGCCCTCTAGTGGCAACAGCGGGAAATGCACGCCTACCCTGTGCAGGACGGTGGTTCAAATCTCAGCGTTGCCATTGTTTTTCTTTTTTTTTTTGCTTTTTTCTTTTAAATATAAAAACTATTTCATTTCATCAGGAACAAACAATGCAAAATACAACTCCACAAAAGTCATCTCCACTGAGACCAGACCACTTTTAAAACTGAAAAAAGAAAAGGAACACTTCTATAAACAGCTTATTCATGCTGTTTCTTTACAAGGAGCCACCACAAAACAAGGGAGCAATGCACACACTTCATTTGGAACTAAAAAGAAGTCAATAAGAACCATTTTTATCATCCACACCCCCCCACACTACACTTTCAAAGCAAATAAAGTGAAGAAATGAAGTCCAAATAAACAAATACTTATGTGTGTGTCATAATTATTCAGTATTAACCAGTACGAAAAGTTAGTGTTAAAAGTGAGAAACGCCAAGACTCTACCTCAGTCATAAAATCATTGGTTAATCTTTATATTCCAATTCATTGTTTCCCAGCCTTAATCAGGTCTGACAATGGCACCCACTTCAAAACTCATATCTTCAAAAGCTGGGGCCAGGGTAAAATTGAACACATGCATAGAAACAATGCAAGAAAAAAGACAAGGAGCACTTCTACAAACAGCTTTTTCATGCTGTTTCTTTACAAGGAGCCACCACAAAACAAGGGAGCAATGCACACACTTCATTTGAAACTAAAAGGAAGTCAATTAGAACCATTTTTATCATCCACACGCCCCCACTACACTTTCAAAACAAATAAAGGTATTAAAAAACACACACACACTATCCTCAGAGATGCCATTCGCTTGTCAATGAAGAATATTCAAATAGACTGTTTTCACCAGTTTGAATGTCGCCCTCTAGTGGCAACAGCGGGAAATGCACGCCTACCCTGTGCAGGACGGTGGTTCAAATCTCAGCGTTGCCATTGTTTTTCTTTTTTTTTTGCTTTTTTCTTTTAAATATAAAAACTATTTCATTTCATCAGGAACAAACAATGCAAAATACAACTCCACAAAAGTCATCTCCACTGAGACCAGACCACTTTTAAAACTGAAAAAAGAAAAGGAACACTTCTATAAACAGCTTATTCATGCTGTTTCTTTACAAGGAGCCACCACAAAACAAGGGAGCAATGCACACACTTCATTTGGAACTAAAAAGAAGTCAATAAGAACCATTTTTATCATCCACACCCCCCCACACTACACTTTCAAAGCAAATAAAGTGAAGAAATGAAGTCCAAATAAACAAATACTTATGTGTGTGTCATAATTATTCAGTATTAACCAGTACGAAAAGTTAGTGTTAAAAGTGAGAAACGCCAAGACTCTACCTCAGTCATAAAATCATTGGTTAATCTTTATATTCCAATTCATTGTTTCCCAGCCTTAATCAGGTCTGACAATGGCACCCACTTCAAAACTCATATCTTCAAAAGCTGGGGCCAGGGTAAAATTGAACACATGCATAGAAACAATGCAAGAAAAAAGACAAGGAGCACTTCTACAAACAGCTTTTTCATGCTGTTTCTTTACAAGGAGCCACCACAAAACAAGGGAGCAATGCACACACTTCATTTGAAACTAAAAGGAAGTCAATTAGAACCATTTTTATCATCCACACGCCCCCACTACACTTTCAAAACAAATAAAGGTATTAAAAAAACACACACACACTATCCTCAGAGATGCCATTCGCTTGTCAATGAAGAATATTCAAATAGACTGTTTTCACCAGTTTGAATGTCGCCCTCTAGTGGCAACAGCGGGAAATGCACGCCTACCCTGTGCAGGACGGTGGTTCAAATCTCAGCGTTGCCATTGTTTTTCTTTTTTTTTTGCTTTTTTCTTTTAAATATAAAAACTATTTCATTTCATCAGGAACAAACAATGCAAAATACAACTCCACAAAAGTCATCTCCACTGAGACCAGACCACTTTTAAAACTGAAAAAAGAAAAGGAACACTTCTATAAACAGCTTATTCATGCTGTTTCTTTACAAGGAGCCACCACAAAACAAGGGAGCAATGCACACACTTCATTTGGAACTAAAAGAAGTCAATAAGAACCATTTTTATCATCCACACCCCCCACACTACACTTTCAAAGCAAATAAAGTGAAGAAATGAAGTCCAAATAAACAAATACTTATGTGTGTGTCATAATTATTCAGTATTAACCAGTACGAAAAGTTAGTGTTAAAAGTGAGAAACGCCAAGACTCTACCTCAGTCATAAAATCATTGGTTAATCTTTATATTCCAATTCATTGTTTCCCAGCCTTAATCAGGTCTGACAATGGCACCCACTTCAAAACTCATATCTTCAAAAGCTGGGGCCAGGGTAAAATTGAACACATGCATAGAAACAATGCAAGAAAAAAGACAAGGAACACTTCTACAAACAGCTTATTCATGCTGTTTCTTTACAAGGAGCCACCACAAAACAAGGGAGCAATGCACACACTTCATTTGGAACTAAAAGAAGTCAATAAGAACCATTTTTATCATCCACACCCCCCCACACTACACTTTCAAAGCAAATAAAGTGAAGAAATGAAGTCCAAATAAACAAATACTTATGTGTGTGTCATAATAATTCAGTATTAACCAGTACGAAAAGTTAGTGTTAAAAGTGAGAAACGCCAAGACTCTACCTCAGTCATAAAATCATTGGTTAATCTTTATATTCCAATTCATTGTTTCCCAGCCTTAATCAGGTCTGACAATGGCACCCACTTCAAAACTCATATCTTCAAAAGCTGGGGCCAGGGTAAAATTGAACACATGCATAGAAACAATGCAAGAAAAAAGACAAGGAGCACTTCTACAAACAGCTTTTTCATGCTGTTTCTTTACAAGGAGCCACCACAAAACAAGGGAGCAATGCACACACTTCATTTGAAACTAAAAGGAAGTCAATTAGAACCATTTTTATCATCCACACGCCCCCACTACACTTTCAAAACAAATAAAGGTATTAAAAAACACACACACACTATCCTCAGAGATGCCATTCGCTTGTCAATGAAGAATATTCAAATAGACTGTTTTCACCAGTTTGAATGTCGCCCTCTAGTGGCAACAGCGGGAAATGCACGCCTACCCTGTGCAGGACGGTGGTTCAAATCTCAGCGTTGCCATTGTTTTTCTTTTTTTTTTGCTTTTTTCTTTTAAATATAAAAACTATTTCATTTCATCAGGAACAAACAATGCAAAATACAACTCCACAAAAGTCATCTCCACTGAGACCAGACCACTTTTAAAACTGAAAAAAGAAAAGGAACACTTCTATAAACAGCTTATTCATGCTGTTTCTTTACAAGGAGCCACCACAAAACAAGGGAGCAATGCACACACTTCATTTGGAACTAAAAAGAAGTCAATAAGAACCATTTTTATCATCCACACCCCCCCACACTACACTTTCAAAGCAAATAAAGTGAAGAAATGAAGTCCAAATAAACAAATACTTATGTGTGTGTCATAATTATTCAGTATTAACCAGTACGAAAAGTTAGTGTTAAAAGTGAGAAACGCCAAGACTCTACCTCAGTCATAAAATCATTGGTTAATCTTTATATTCCAATTCATTGTTTCCCAGCCTTAATCAGGTCTGACAATGGCACCCACTTCAAAACTCATATCTTCAAAAGCTGGGGCCAGGGTAAAATTGAACACATGCATAGAAACAATGCAAGAAAAAAGACAAGGAGCACTTCTACAAACAGCTTTTTCATGCTGTTTCTTTACAAGGAGCCACCACAAAACAAGGGAGCAATGCACACACTTCATTTGAAACTAAAAGGAAGTCAATTAGAACCATTTTTATCATCCACACGCCCCCACTACACTTTCAAAACAAATAAAGGTATTAAAAAACACACACACACTATCCTCAGAGATGCCATTCGCTTGTCAATGAAGAATATTCAAATAGACTGTTTTCACCAGTTTGAATGTCGCCCTCTAGTGGCAACAGCGGGAAATGCACGCCTACCCTGTGCAGGACGGTGGTTCAAATCTCAGCGTTGCCATTGTTTTTCTTTTTTTTTTGCTTTTTTCTTTTAAATATAAAAACTATTTCATTTCATCAGGAACAAACAATGCAAAATACAACTCCACAAAAGTCATCTCCACTGAGACCAGACCACTTTTAAAACTGAAAAAAGAAAAGGAACACTTCTATAAACAGCTTATTCATGCTGTTTCTTTACAAGGAGCCACCACAAAACAAGGGAGCAATGCACACACTTCATTGGAACTAAAAGAAGTCAATAAGAACCATTTTTATCATCCACACCCCCCACACTACACTTTCAAAGCAAATAAAGTGAAGAAATGAAGTCCAAATAAACAAATACTTATGTGTGTGTCATAATATTCAGTATTAACCAGTACGAAAAGTTAGTGTTAAAAGTGAGAAACGCCAAGACTCTACCTCAGTCATAAAATCATTGGTTAATCTTTATATCCAATTCATTGTTTCCCAGCCTTAATCAGGTCTGACAATGGCACCACTTCAAAACTCATATCTTCAAAAGCTGGGCCAGGGTAAAATTGAACACATGCATAGAAACAATGCAAGAAAAAAGACAAGGAACACTTCTACAAACAGCTTATTCATGCTGTTTCTTTACAAGGAGCCACCACAAAACAAGGGAGCAATGCACACACTTCATTTGAAACTAAAAGAAGTCAATAAGAACCATTTTTATCATCCACACCCCCACACTACACTTTCAAAGCAAATAAAGTGAAGAAATGAAGTCCAAATAAACAAATACTTATGTGTGTGTCATAATAATTCAGTATTAACCAGTACGAAAAGTTAGTGTTAAAAGTGAGAAACGCCAAGACTCTACCTCAGTCATAAAATCATTGGTTAATCTTTATATTCCAATTCATTGTTTCCCAGCCTTAATCAGGTCTGACAATGGCACCCACTTCAAAACTCATATCTTCAAAAGCTGGGGCCAGGGTAAAATTGAACACATGCATAGAAACAATGCAAGAAAAAAGACAAGGAACACTTCTACAAACAGCTTTTTCATGCTGTTTCTTTACAAGGAGCCACCACAAAACAAGGGAGCAATGCACACACTTCATTTGAAACTAAAAGGAAGTCAATTAGAACCATTTTTATCATCCACACGCCCCCACTACACTTTCAAAACAAATAAAGGTATTAAAAAACACACACACACTATCCTCAGAGATGCCATTCGCTTGTCAATGAAGAATATTCAAATAGACTGTTTTCACCAGTTTGAATGTCGCCCTCTAGTGGCAACAGCGGGAAATGCACGCCTACCCTGTGCAGGACGGTGGTTCAAATCTCAGCGTTGCCATTGTTTTTCTTTTTTTTTTGCTTTTTTCTTTTAAATATAAAAACTATTTCATTTCATCAGGAACAAACAATGCAAAATACAACTCCACAAAAGTCATCTCCACTGAGACCAGACCACTTTTAAAACTGAAAAAAGAAAAGGAACACTTCTATAAACAGCTTATTCATGCTGTTTCTTTACAAGGAGCCACCACAAAACAAGGGAGCAATGCACACACTTCATTTGGAACTAAAAAGAAGTCAATAAGAACCATTTTTATCATCCACACCCCCCCACACTACACTTTCAAAGCAAATAAAGTGAAGAAATGAAGTCCAAATAAACAAATACTTATGTGTGTGTCATAATTATTCAGTATTAACCAGTACGAAAAGTTAGTGTTAAAAGTGAGAAACGCCAAGACTCTACCTCAGTCATAAAATCATTGGTTAATCTTTATATTCCAATTCATTGTTTCCCAGCCTTAATCAGGTCTGACAATGGCACCCACTTCAAAACTCATATCTTCAAAAGCTGGGGCCAGGGTAAAATTGAACACATGCATAGAAACAATGCAAGAAAAAAGACAAGGAGCACTTCTACAAACAGCTTTTTCATGCTGTTTCTTTACAAGGAGCCACCACAAAACAAGGGAGCAATGCACACACTTCATTTGAAACTAAAAGGAAGTCAATTAGAACCATTTTTATCATCCACACGCCCCCTCTACACTTTCAAAACAAATAAAGGTATTAAAAAACACACACACACTATCCTCAGAGATGCCATTCGCTTGTCAATGAAGAATATTCAAATAGACTGTTTTCACCAGTTTGAATGTCGCCCTCTAGTGGCAACAGCGGGAAATGCACGCCTACCCTGTGCAGGACGGTGGTTCAAATCTCAGCGTTGCCATTGTTTTTCTTTTTTTTTGCTTTTTTCTTTTAAATATAAAAACTATTTCATTTCATCAGGAACACACAATGCAAAATACAACTCCACAAAAGTCATCTCCACTGAGACCAGACCACTTTTAAAACTGAAAAAAGAAAAGGAACACTTCTATAAACAGCTTATTCATGCTGTTTCTTTACAAGGAGCCACCACAAAACAAGGGAGCAATGCACACACTTCATTTGGAACTAAAAAGAAGTCAATAAGAACCATTTTTATCATCCACACCCCCCACACTACACTTTCAAAGCAAATAAAGTGAAGAAATGAAGTCCAAATAAACAAATACTTATGTGTGTGTCATAATTATTCAGTATTAACCAGTACGAAAAGTTAGTGTTAAAAGTGAGAAACGCCAAGACTCTACCTCAGTCATAAAATCATTGGTTAATCTTTATAATCCAATTCATTGTTTCCCAGCCTTAATCAGGTCTGACAATGGCACCTACTTCAAAACTCATATCTTCAAAAGCTGGGGCCAGGGTAAAATTGAACACATGCATAGAAACAATGCAAGAAAAAAGACAAGGAACACTTCTACAAACAGCTTATTCATGCTGTTTCTTTACAAGGAGCCACCACAAAACAAGGGAGCAATGCACACACTTCATTTGAACTAAAAGAAGTCAATAAGAACCATTTTTATCATCCACACCCCCCCACACTACACTTTCAAAGCAAATAAAGTGAAGAAATGAAGTCCAAATAAACAAATACTTATGTGTGTGTCATAATAATTCAGTATTAACCAGTACGAAAAGTTAGTGTTAAAAGTGAGAAACGCCAAGACTCTACCTCAGTCATAAAATCATTGGTTAATCTTTATATTCCAATTCATTGTTTCCCAGCCTTAATCAGGTCTGACAATGGCACCCACTTCAAAACTCATATCTTCAAAAGCTGGGGCCAGGGTAAAATTGAACACATGCATAGAAACAATGCAAGAAAAAAGACAAGGAGCACTTCTACAAACAGCTTTTTCATGCTGTTTCTTTACAAGGAGCCACCACAAAACAAGGGAGCAATGCACACACTTCATTTGAAACTAAAAGGAAGTCAATTAGAACCATTTTTATCATCCACACGCCCCCTCTACACTTTCAAAACAAATAAAGGTATTAAAAAACACACACACACTATCCTCAGAGATGCCATTCGCTTGTCAATGAAGAATATTCAAATAGACTGTTTTCACCAGTTTGAATGTCGCCCTCTAGTGGCAACAGCGGGAAATGCACGCCTACCCTGTGCAGGACGGTGGTTCAAATCTCAGCGTTGCCATTGTTTTTCTTTTTTTTTGCTTTTTTCTTTTAAATATAAAAACTATTTCATTTCATCAGGAACACACAATGCAAAATACAACTCCACAAAAGTCATCTCCACTGAGACCAGACCACTTTTAAAACTGAAAAAAGAAAAGGAACACTTCTATAAACAGCTTATTCATGCTGTTTCTTTACAAGGAGCCACCACAAAACAAGGGAGCAATGCACACACTTCATTTGGAACTAAAAAGAAGTCAATAAGAACCATTTTTATCATCCACACCCCCCACACTACACTTTCAAAGCAAATAAAGTGAAGAAATGAAGTCCAAATAAACAAATACTTATGTGTGTGTCATAATTATTCAGTATTAACCAGTACGAAAAGTTAGTGTTAAAAGTGAGAAACGCCAAGACTCTACCTCAGTCATAAAATCATTGGTTAATCTTTATATTCCAATTCATTGTTTCCCAGCCTTAATCAGGTCTGACAATGGCACCTACTTCAAAACTCATATCTTCAAAAGCTGGGGCCAGGGTAAAATTGAACACATGCATAGAAACAATGCAAGAAAAAAGACAAGGAGCACTTCTACAAACAGCTTTTTCATGCTGTTTCTTTACAAGGAGCCACCACAAAACAAGGGAGCAATGCACACACTTCATTTGAAACTAAAAGGAAGTCAATTAGAACCATTTTTATCATCCACACGCCCCCTCTACACTTTCAAAACAAATAAAGGTATTAAAAAACACACACACACTATCCTCAGAGATGCCATTCGCTTGTCAATGAAGAATATTCAAATAGACTGTTTTCACCAGTTTGAATGTCGCCCTCTAGTGGCAACAGCGGGAAATGCACGCCTACCCTGTGCAGGACGGTGGTTCAAATCTCAGCGTTGCCATTGTTTTTCTTTTTTTTTGCTTTTTTCTTTTAAATATAAAAACTATTTCATTTCATCAGGAACACACAATGCAAAATACAACTCCACAAAAGTCATCTCCACTGAGACCAGACCACTTTTAAAACTGAAAAAAGAAAAGGAACACTTCTATAAACAGCTTATTCATGCTGTTTCTTTACAAGGAGCCACCACAAACAAGGGAGCAATGCACACACTTCACTTGGAACTAAAAGGAAGTCAATAAGAACCATTTTTATCATCCACACCCCCCACACTACACTTTCAAAGCAAATAAAGTGAAGAAATGAAGTCCAAATAAACAAATACTTATGTGTGTGTCATAATATTCAGTATTAACCAGTACGAAAAGTTAGTGTTAAAAGTGAGAAACGCCAAGACTCTACCTCAGTCATAAAATCATTGGTTAATCTTTATAATCCAATTCATTGTTTCCCAGCCTTAATCAGGTCTGACAATGGCACCTACTTCAAAACTCATATCTTCAAAAGCTGGGGCCAGGGTAAAATTGAACACATGCATAGAAACAATGCAAGAAAAAAGTCAAGGAACACTTCTACAAACAGCTTATTCGTGCTGTTTCTTTACAAGGAGCCACCACAAAACAAGGGAGCAATGCACACACTTCATTTGAAACTAAAAGGAAGTCAATAAGAACCATTTTTATCATCCACACCCCCCCACTACACTTTCAAAGCAAATAAAGTGAAGAAATGAAGTCCAAATAAACAAATACTTATGTGTGTGTCATAATAATTCAGTATTAACCAGTACGAAAAGTTAGTGTTAAAAGTGAGAAACGCCAAGACTCTACCTCAGTCATAAAATCATTGGTTAATCTTTATATTCCAATTCATTGTTTCCCAGCCTTAATCAGGTCTGACAATGGCACCCACTTCAAAACTCATATCTTCAAAAGCTGGGGCCAGGGTAAAATTGAACACATGCATAGAAACAATGCAAGAAAAAAGACAAGGAACACTTCTACAAACAGCTTTTTATGCTGTTTCTTTACAAGGAGCCACCACAAAACAAGGGAGCAATGCACACACTTCATTTGAAACTAAAAGGAAGTCAATTAGAACCATTTTTATCATCCACACGCCCCCTCTACACTTTCAAAACAAATAAAGGTATTAAAAAACACACACACACTATCCTCAGAGATGCCATTCGCTTGTCAATGAAGAATATTCAAATAGACTGTTTTCACCAGTTTGAATGTCGCCCTCTAGTGGCAACAGCGGGAAATGCACGCCTACCCTGTGCAGGACGGTGGTTCAAATCTCAGCGTTGCCATTGTTTTTCTTTTTTTTTTGCTTTTTTCTTTTAAATATAAAAACTATTTCATTTCATCAGGAACACACAATGCAAAATACAACTCCACAAAAGTCATCTCCACTGAGACCAGACCACTTTTAAAACTGAAAAAAGAAAAGGAACACTTCTATAAACAGCTTATTCATGCTGTTTCTTTACAAGGAGCCACCACAAAACAAGGAGCAATGCACACACTTCATTTGGAACTAAAAAGAAGTCAATAAGAACCATTTTTATCATCCACACCCCCCCACACTACACTTTCAAAGCAAATAAAGTGAAGAAATGAAGTCCAAATAAACAAATACTTATGTGTGTGTCATAATTATTCAGAATTAACCAGTACGAAAAGTTAGTGTTAAAAGTGAGAAACGCCAAGACTCTACCTCAGTCATAAAATCATTGGTTAATCTTTATATTCAATTCATTGTTTCCCAGCCTTAATCAGGTCTGACAATGGCACCTACTTCAAAACTCATATCTTCAAAAGCTGGGGCAAGGGTAAAATTGAACACATGCATAGAAACAATGCAAGAAAAAAGACAAGGAGCACTTCTACAAACAGCTTTTTCATGCTGTTTCTTTACAAGGAGCCACCACAAAACAAGGGAGCAATGCACACACTTCATTTGAAACTAAAAGGAAGTCAATTAGAACCATTTTTATCATCCACACGCCCCCTCTACACTTTCAAAACAAATACAGGTATTAAAAAACACACACACACTATCCTCAGAGATGCCATTCGCTTGTCAATGAAGAATATTCAAATAGACTGTTTTCACCAGTTTGAATGTCGCCCTCTAGTGGCAACAGCGGGAAATGCACGCCTACCCTGTGCAGGACGGTGGTTCAAATCTCAGCGTTGCCATTGTTTTTCTTTTTTTTTGCTTTTTTCTTTTAAATATAAAAACTATTTCATTTCATCAGGAACACACAATGCAAAATACAACTCCACAAAAGTCATCTCCACTGAGACCAGACCACTTTTAAAACTGAAAAAAGAAAAGGAACACTTCTATAAACAGCTTATTCATGCTGTTTCTTTACAAGGAGCCACCACAAAACAAGGGAGCAATGCACACACTTCATTTGGAACTAAAAAGAAGTCAATAAGAACCATTTTTATCATCCACACCCCCCACACTACACTTTCAAAGCAAATAAAGTGAAGAAATGAAGTCCAAATAAACAAATACTTATGTGTGTGTCATAATTATTCAGAATTGACCAGTACGAAAAGTTAGTGTTAAAAGTGAGAAACGCCAAGACTCTACCTCAGTCATAAAATCATTGGTTAATCTTTATAATCCAATTCATTGTTTCCCAGCCTTAATCAGGTCTGACAATGGCACCTACTTCAAAACTCATATCTTCAAAAGCTGGGGCCAGGGTAAAATTGAACACATGCATAGAAACAATGCAAGAAAAAAGTCAAGGAACACTTCTACAAACAGCTTATTCGTGCTGTTTCTTTACAAGGAGCCACCACAAAACAAGGGAGCAATGCACACACTTCATTTGAAACTAAAAGGAAGTCAATTAGAACCATTTTTATCATCCACACGCCCCCACTACACTTTCAAAACAAATAAAGTGAAGAAATGAAGTCCAAATAAACAAATACTTATGTGTGTGTCATAATAATTCAGTATTAACCAGTACGAAAAGTTAGTGTTAAAAGTGAGAAACGCCAAGACTCTACCTCAGTCATAAAATCATTGGCTAATCTTTATATACCAATTCATTGTTTCCAGCCTTAATCAGTCTGACAATGGCACCACTTCAAAACTCATATCTTCAAAAAGCTGGCCAGGTAAAATGAACACATGCATAGAAACAATGCAAGAAAAAAGACAAGGAACACTTCTACAAACAGCTTATTCATGCTGTTTCTTTACAAGGAGCCACCACAAAACAAGGGAGCAATGCACACACTTCATTTGAAACTAAAAGGAAGTCAATAAGAACCATTTTTATCATCCACACCCCCCCACACTACACTTTCAAAGCAAATAAAGTGAAGAAATGAAGTCCAAATAAACAAATACTTATGTGTGTGTCAAAATATTTCAGTATTAACCAGTACGAAAAGTTAGTGTTAAAAGTGAGAAACGCCAAGACTCTACCTCAGTCATAAAATCATTGGTTAATCTTTATAATCCAATTCATTGTTTCCCAGCCTTAATCAGGTCTGACAATGGCACCTACTTCAAAACTCATATCTTCAAAAGCTGGGGCCAGGGTAAAATTGAACACATGCATAGAAACAATGCAAGAAAAAAGTCAAGGAACACTTCTACAAACAGCTTATTCGTGCTGTTTCTTTACAAGGAGCCACCACAAAACAAGGGAGCAATGCACACACTTCATTTGAAACTAAAAGGAAGTCAATAAGAACCATTTTTATCCTCCACACGCCCCCCACTACACTTTCAAAGCAAATAAAGTGAAGAAATGAAGTCCAAATAAACAAATACTTATGTGTGTGTCATAATAATTCAGTATTAACCAGTACGAAAAGTTAGTGTTAAAAGTGAGAAACGCCAAGACTCTACCTCAGTCATAAAATCATTGGTTAATCTTTATATTACAATTCATTGTTTCCCAGCCTTAATCAGGTCTGACAATGGCACCCACTTCAAAACTCATATCTTCAAAAGCTGGGGCCAGGGTAAAATTGAACACATGCATAGAAACAATGCAAGAAAAAAGACAAGGAACACTTCTACAAACAGCTTTTTTATGCTGTTTCTTTACAAGGAGCCACCACAAAACAAGGGAGCAATGCACACACTTCATTTGAAACTAAAAGGAAGTCAATTAGAACCATTTTTATCATCCACACGCCCCCTCTACACTTTCAAAACAAATAAAGGTATTAAAAAACACACACACACTATCCTCAGAGATGCCATTCGCTTGTCAATGAAGAATATTCAAATAGACAGTTTTCACCAGTTTGAATGTCGCCCTCTAGTGGCAACAGCGGGAAATGCACGCCTACCCTGTGCAGGACGGTGGTTCAAATCTCAGCGTTGCCATTGTTTTTCTTTTTTTTTGCTTTTTTCTTTTAAATATAAAAACTATTTCATTTCATCAGGAACACACAATGCAAAATACAACTCCACAAAAGTCATCTCCACTGAGACCAGACCACTTTTAAAACTGAAAAAAGAAAAGGAACACTTCTATAAACAGCTTATTCATGCTGTTTCTTTACAAGGAGCCACCACAAAACAACGGAGCAATGCACACACTTCATTTGGAACTAAAAAGAAGTCAATAAGAACCATTTTTATCATCCACACCCCCCCACACTACACTTTCAAAGCAAATAAAGTGAAGAAATGAAGTCCAAATAAACAAATACTTATGTGTGTGTCATAATTATTCAGAATTGACCAGTACGAAAAGTTAGTGTTAAAAGTGAGAAACGCCAAGACTCTACCTCAGTCATAAAATCATTGGTTAATCTTTATATTACAATTCATTGTTTCCAAGCCTTAATCAGGTCTGACAATGGCACCTACTTCAAAACTCATATCTTCAAAAGCTGGGGCAAGGGTAAAATTGAACACATGCATAGAAACAATGCAAGAAAAAAGACAAGGAGCACTTCTACAAACAGCTTTTTCATGCTGTTTCTTTACAAGGAGCCACCACAAAACAAGGGAGCAATGCACACACTTCATTTGAAACTAAAAGGAAGTCAATTAAAACCATTTTTATCATCCACACGCCCCCTCTACACTTTCAAAACAAATACAGGTATTAAAAAACACACACACACTATCCTCAGAGATGCCATTCGCTTGTCAATGAAGAATATTCAAATAGACTGTTTTCACCAGTTTGAATGTCGCCCTCTAGTGGCAACAGCGGGAAATGCACGCCTACCCTGTGCAGGACGGTGGTTCAAATCTCAGCGTTGCCATTGTTTTTCTTTTTTTTTTGCTTTTTTCTTTTAAATATAAAAAACTATTTCATTTCATCAGGAACACACAATGCAAAATACAACTCCACAAAAGTCATCTCCACTGAGACCAGACCACTTTTAAAACTGAAAAAAGAAAAGGAACACTTCTATAAACAGCTTATTCATGCTGTTTCTTTACAAGGAGCCACCACAAAACAAGGAGCAATGCACACACTTCATTTGGAACTAAAAAGAAGTCAATAAGAACCATTTTTATCATCCACACCCCCCACACTACACTTTCAAAGCAAATAAAGTGAAGAAATGAAGTCCAAATAAACAAATACTTATGTGTGTGTCATAATAATTCAGAATTGACCAGTACGAAAAGTTAGTGTTAAAAGTGAGAAACGCCAAGACTCTACCTCAGTCATAAAATCATTGGTTAATCTTTATATCCAATTCATTGTTTCCCAGCCTTAATCAGGTCTGACAATGGCACCCACTTCAAAACTCATATCTTCAAAAGCTGGGGCCAGGGTAAAATTGAACACATGCATAGAAACAATGCAAGAAAAAAGACAAGGAACACTTCTACAAACAGCTTATTCATGCTGTTTCTTTACAAGGAGCCACCACAAAACAAGGGAGCAATGCACACACTTCATTTGAAACTAAAAGGAAGTCAATAAGAACCATTTTTATCATCCACACGCCCCCACTACACTTTCAAAACAAATAAAGTGAAGAAATGAAGTCCAAATAAACAAATACTTATGTGTGTGTCATAAATATTCAGTATTAACCAGTACGAAAAGTTAGTGTTAAAAGTGAGAAACGCCAAGACTCTACCTCAGTCATTCAAAATCAGTTGCATTGTTTTTCTTTTTTTTTGCTTTTTTCTTTTAAATACAAACATTTCAGTTCATCAGGAACAATGCACCATGCAAAACTCATATCTTCACAAAAGCTGGGCCACGGAAAATGAACACATGCATAGAAACAATGCAAAAAAAACAAGGAACACTTCTACAAACAGCTTATTCGTGCTGTTTCTTTACAAGGAGCCACCACAAAACAAGGGAGCAATGCACACACTTCATTTGAAACTAAAAGAAGTCAATAAGAACCATTTTTATCATCCACACCCCCCCCCCACTACACTTTCAAAGCAAATAAAGTGAAGAAATGAAGTCCAAATAAACAAATACTTATGTGTGTGTCATAATAATTCAGTATTAACCAGTACGAAAAGTTAGTGTTAAAAGTGAGAAACGCCAAGACTCTACCTCAGTCATAAAATCATTGGTTAATCTTTATATTCCAATTCATTGTTTCCCAGCCTTAATCAGGTCTGACAATGGCACCCACTTCAAAACTCATATCTTCAAAAGCTGGGGCCAGGGTAAAATTGAACACATGCATAGAAACAATGCAAGAAAAAAGACAAGGAACACTTCTACAAACAGCTTTTTCATGCTGTTTCTTTACAAGGAGCCACCACAAAACAAGGGAGCAATGCACACACTTCATTTGAAACTAAAAGAAGTGAATTAGAACCATTTTTATCATCCACACGCCCCCACTACACTTTCAAAACAAATAAAGGTATTAAAAAACACACACACACTATCCTCAGAGATGCCATTCGCTTGTCAATGAAGAATATTCAAATAGACTGTTTTCACCAGTTTGAATGTCGCCCTCTAGTGGCAACAGCGGGAAATGCACGCCTACCCTGTGCAGGACGGTGGTTCAAATCTCAGCGTTGCCATTGTTTTTCTTTTTTTTTGCTTTTTTCTTTTAAATATAAAAAACTATTTCATTTCATCAGGAACAAACAATGCAAAATACAACTCCACAAAAGTCATCTCCACTGAGACCAGACCACTTTTAAAACTGAAAAAAAGAAAAGGAACACTTCTATAAACAGCCTATTCATGCTGTTTCTTCACAAGGAGCCACCACAAAACAAGGGAGCAATGCACACACTTCATTTGGAACTAAAAGAAGTCAATAAGAACCATTTTTATCATCCACACCCCCCACACTACACTTTCAAAGCAAATAAAGTGAAGAAATGAAGTCCAAATAAACAAATATTATGTGTGTGTCATAATTATTCAGTATTAACCAGTACGAAAAGTTAGTGTTAAAAGTGAGAAACGCCAAGACTGTACCTCAGTCATAAAATCATTGGTTAATTTATATAATCATTTTTCAGCCTTAAGTGACAACAACAAAAAACAAAAAAAAAAAAAAAAAAAAAAAAAAAAAAAAAAAAAAAACAGCTTATGCTTAAAGGACAAAAAAAAAAGAAGCAAAACAAAAAAAAAAAGTGAAAAAATTTATAAACGCCACACATTTCAAAACAAATAAAGTATAAAAAACAAACAACTATCTAGAGATGCCATTCGCTTGTCAATGAAGAATATCAAATAGACTGTTTCACCAGTTGTCGCCCTCTAGTGGCAACAGCGGGAAATGCACGCCTACCCTGTGCAGGACGGTGGTTCAAATATAGCATTGCCATTGTTTTTCTTTTTTTTTGCTTTTTTCTTTTAAATATAAAAACTATTTCATTTCATCAGGAACAAACAATGCAAAATACAACTCCACAAAAGTCATCTCCACTGAGACCAGACCACTTTTAAAACTGAAAAAAGAAAAGGAACACTTCTATAAACAGCCTATTCATGCTGTTTCTTCACAAGGAGCCACCACAAAACAAGGGAGCAATGCACACACTTCATTTGGAACTAAAAAGAAGTCAATAAGAACCATTTTTATCATCCACAGCCCCCCACTACACTTTCAAAGCAAATAAAGTGAAGAAATGAAGTCCAATAAACAAATACTTATGTGTGTGTCATAATTATTCAGTATTAACCAGTACGAAAAGTTAGTGTTAAAAGTGAGAAACGCCCAGACTCTACCTCAGTCATAAAGTCATTGGTTAATCTTTATATGCTAATTCATTGTTTCCCAGCCTTAATCAGGTCTGACAATGGCACCCACTTCAAAACTCATATCTTCAATAGCTGGGGCCAGGGTAAAATTCAACACATGCATAGAAACAATGCAAGAAAAAAGACAAGGAGCACTTCTACAAACAGCTTTTTCATGCTATTTATTTACAAGGAGCCACCACAAAACAAGGGAGCAATGCACCCACTTCATTTGAAACTAAAAGGAAGTCAATTAGAACCATTTTTATCATCCACACGCCCCCACTACACTTTCAAAACAAATAAAGGTATTAAAAAACACACACACACTAACCTCAGAGATGCCATTCGCTTGTCAATGAAGAATATTCAAATAGACTGTTTTCACCAGTTTGAATGTCGCCCTCTAGTGGCAACAGCGGGAAATGCACGCCTACCCTGTGCAGGACGGTGGTTCAAATCTCAGCGTTGCCAATGTTTTTCTTTTTTTTTGCTTTTTTCTTTTAAATATAAAAAACTATTTCATTTCATCAGGAACAACAATGCAAAATACAACTCCACAAAAGTCATCTCCACTGAGACCAGACCACTTTTAAAACTGAAAAAAAGAAAAGGATCACTTCTACCAACAGCTTATTCATTAAAAAAAAAACAAAAACATAGCTAAATGTAGCCTTGGATGCTTTCAAAATACGTTTGGGCAAAGCAGCAATTTGCATCTTTGCTGCACGTATTACATGTGGCCAACATGAATATCCATCAATATTTATGCTGGTTGCACGTAAATATGTGGGAAGAACATCTGCCATGTAAGAAATAACCAAAATTAGACAAAAGCAGGAATAGTACACAGAGATTTGCT
Organism: Oryzias celebensis; assembly: GCA_014656515.1. Classification (NCBI taxonomy): domain Eukaryota; kingdom Metazoa; phylum Chordata; class Actinopteri; order Beloniformes; family Adrianichthyidae; genus Oryzias; species Oryzias celebensis. The sequence goes on from BNCR01000485.1 coordinate 22,186, forward strand.
AAGTTGATGCATACACTTATTCCTAACCGCAAACAAAAGAGCGCTCTTATTTTAAAGCCAAAATGCGTCACACAGCTAGCCAACAAAAAAGTTGGATTCAAAGTTAGATAAAGTACATTTTCAATGGCGTGCGCGTGGCGAGCTCGCAAAATGGCATACTCTTATTACTTGCACATTTTTGACAGAATATTGTCAACAAATTCATATGAGTATCCCTGACTAGACCTAGACAAAATGTTATATTACAAAATGTTATATATTATTAAAAAAATGACGTCTTCTTCACTGCTTTTATTTATTTTGCGTTCTTTGCTTCAGAAACCTCATGTTGTGTTTAAGTTTGTAAAGTGCAGTCTATACGTTTAGATTTGGTGCAAACTTCTATTCCTAGGATGTTGAATTGTTTTGTTCTTCTCCACATCCTGTTCTTTCAAATGGTTCTATGATCAAACCTTCATTCAAGCCATTTTTTACGCAACTCAGACCTGTCCACTGTCTTTCTCCATTGAAGAAGAGGCGGTGCAGCTGTGGAGACCAAAGGACGAGCAGCTGAGATGCAGCAGAGTGTGGTGATGATGGTGGGGCAACGTCCCCTCCAGCATCTTCTTGTCAAATAGTCCCACCTGAAAGGACAGCCTTTAAACAGCCAGAGCAGCAGGGAGGAGTCCAGCTTGGTGCTCCGGCACAGCTATCTTCCACTTTCTCTGCCACTGGAGAACCTGGAGACACAACGAGACGCTGGTAACAGGATTCTGGAACATTCTGAAAGCAGAAATGAAAACTCACCACTGTGACAGGGTCTTCCTGCTCCGCTGAAACTGTTCAAGGTGGGTCTGAGTTCTTCAGCGCTGCCTCTCTCATGTAGAACCTGGATCTAGTGCTTCCTCAGGACCCCTTGTGCTCTTTTGGGTGAAGGGTAGAGACGGGCGGCCAGCACCAGGCCAGTTTGCATGACCTGAGTTCAGGAGAAAAGATTGAACTTCCAGTCTTTTTCTGTCCATAGAGAAACTCCCTCCTGAGACGAAACAGAAGAAAGCATCAGAGCAGGTTCTTCTGCTTCAACTTCATGACAGCTGATCTTTCAAATTTTTTCATTCCATTTCTTTGTTTGTTTTGGTTTCTGGGATTTGGTTTTGATTTGTAAAATGTCATTTTATTTTGAAATATTAGTTTTCCTTTTTTAATTGTGGTTGTGATTTATGAAATGTTTCATTGAATTTTCTTTTCTGAAAAGTTTTTGGTTTATTTATTTCTGGTTTCCCAACTTTTGTTTTGATTTGATAAAAGGTCATTTTGTTTTTTCTATGATTTGTTTTGCTTTTCTAATTGTTGTTATATTGAAATTGTTTGCTGTGAAGGGATTTGTGAATGTGATTTGCACTTCAGGGTTAGGTTTAGGGTTAGGGTCAGGAACTTTTCAATTCTGGAAAATATTTTAATATTTTAAAAGGACAATTTTTTTTAAATCCTTATTTAAACTTTTTTATATTAATTAGCTGGAATATCAGTTCAAGAAAGTTGCAAAATGTCAAGTTTCACCAGATTTTATTTATCGTCTAAGTTCAGAGTGGTTGATCAGAAAACTCTGATGACCCAGCATTACAGTAGCATTTAAACGCATCACTTATGCACGAATCTGGAGACGTGAAGTCTCAAATCAGATTTGTGTGTAAATGGAGTTTTGTGGATGCGTAACAAGTGATTTGTGCATATTTTTCTAAAGATGTGTGCGTGTAGTTAGTTTCAAACTGTCGAAATTTTAAGTTGTGCATGTGTACTTTGTATTTTGTATTTTTTCATATTTTGTAATTTTTGTAGTCATGCACAAAACGTATTTTATAAGTTACAAATCAAGAATTATGCACGCACAAACCTAAAGTTACGCACAAATCAAGAATTTAATTTAGATTCAAGAATCAAATGATGCATAATTTTTGAAGCAATATTCTGTGTCTTCAAAAACTGACTTGATGACAGGTAAGCCTTCATGTTGTTGTAAACATCCTGTTTTGTGAATACAGCAGCAGAGTAGTTGTATGAACCAAAAATAGAAAGACTGAAAAAAAACACAGAATGAACTCATGAGAACCCTTCTCAGAAGAACACAGATGTTATGTCTTCATCTACATCAAACATCTTTTGGAAGGCAAGCATAAGGCGTTGATTGAGGTGATCTGGCTGATCTGAGTCTTAGTGAGGAAGACCAAGTCATTGGGGAGACCTCGATCAAACCAGGCGTTAACCTCTGACCTGCTGGAGCTCCTGAGAGCCATGGGCCAAACGCAAGGCAGAGTTCTCTGTCTCACCTGCTCTGGCAGTGACTCCTGCAGAGAACATTCAGGTTCAACTCTTTCTGCTTTGTTTTGTGTGTTTGTGAGTGTTTGAACATAAACAGTCTGTAGAAACACTGAGACCTGGAGGTAGCTGCTGTAAAGCTGACAGAGCTCAGATTCTCGTCCAACAACATTAGTTTGACGCAAGAAATCCCCAAGATCTGATGGAGGCATGGAGTTTATCAGCTACAGGGGAGACACAAACAAAAGAAAGTTACTTGACTTTGTGTTTCTGTTGATTATTTCAGAGTTTCCTCCAGAAAGCTTTCATGTCCACACACCTGTTTGCTTTCTGTCTTGAGGCACAATTTTACAGTCGGACAAAATGTAAAGTTTGGATCATTTTTATTGTTTTTAGCAATTAAAATTGTAGAAAAATATGCAAAGATTTGTTTCTTCTTCATGTGGTTTATTTACCTTGAAGAGCCTGGATGATACTACTTTGAACTTCTATCTGTGTGTCATTACTCAGAGATGAGATAGTCAGGATGAGCAGATTTACACTAAAACAGAAAAATAAAATATTTGGTTTAATTAAAGTTATAAAAAAAGACTTTTGAAGGTATTTTTGGAACAGAAGCAAAAGCAAATTATTGTCTCATGTTTTCTTGTTTTACACTCACTCTGCTCCTCAATGCTGCAGTTTCTTCTCCCAGTTTATTCAAGTATGGGAGTCACATGGTCAGGTGCCATGTTCACCAGCAGGTGGGGGCATTCGATCTTGAAGCTACAGTAACAACAGCATCACTGACTGATGGACTGGACAGTTTTGCCCGATTAAACACAACCTGCAACACGGCTGACCTCACAGCAGAAGGAAGAACGTTTTTCTCGTCCCTGTAGGACAATATAAACATGAACATTGTACAAGGTTTGTATACATTGCATGTCAACGGTTAAAAAAGTTAAGCAGTAGAAAATATTTGCTACCAAAATTTTTAGGTAAAAAATGATCAAAGAAGGAGGTAACTGTTGGTCAGGGACATGACTCATCACCATGGTGACCTGTTCTGCAGATGTGAGCTGACCAGGTGTGGCCGCTACCTCTGCAAGCTGTGTGACTGACAGCAGTGACAGGGCTTCCACCTGCACAGAAAAAACTAAATTAAACGGGACAAAATACGTAGAAACAAACCGAATGGCTAAAAAAAACAATAGAACAAACCACTGAGAATTGTGGGTAGAGACCTTGAATGTCTTGAATAGACAAGAGAATCGAGAATCCTCCAACATTTTTCTGGAGCCACTCTGTGCTGCTTTGGATGTTTGAGTGCAGCCAGAATCTGAAGCACAGGAGCACAAAATATTGTCAGGTCAGGACTAAAGCTGGGACATTACAAGAAGCCAACTCTAAACGTCTTTAGGTAACATAATACATGGTTCAGGAAACTGCCTCTGTAATTTTTTTTTGCAATTAAAGTAACACATTACTGCTATTTTGTCACATGTCCAGTTTGTTTGACACAATACTTAAAGTGATGTCAACCTGTTATAATTTTTCATATTTAAATTTACTTTAACTATCAAACTATGACATATTTCTATAAGAGAATAAGTTCTTTGTTTTTTTATTCGTACAATTTTTGTATGTTTTAATTGAACAACAAAAACTGTTGTATGGAAAGTTTCTTCCCATACAGAACATTGTAATTTAGCCTTGTTGTTATATGTATATAATTTAGTTTCTTAGGGCTCACCTGCAGCATCCTTTCTGCTCAGGTAAATCTTGATGAATTGTGTGTTACACAGATTCTTGCCTAGAAGGAGACATCTGGGGTTGTACTTCACTCAATATTTGCAAGCTATTTTTTAAAAGACATTGATTAGGACAACCATTATTACAAAACAGATAATACTATGACATTAGAAAGGAATTGGTCAGATTCTTTGAATTTGTCCAAGTATTATTTGTTGTTTGTTTACCAGTACAGCTGTGGGTTTTGTTTTGTTTATAATAACTTTCATGACCAAGTGTCATCTGTACAGTTAAGAGATCAGTTTACGCCGTGTTGGGCCAAGCTACGTTTCACTGCCAGAATGCGTTTCCTCGCTCAATGACAGCTTTTTGTGTTAAAATTACCTTTGTTTGGCTAATTTAAGATAAAGAAACGTGATTTATAACAGTGACTTTGTATGGAAGCACGTAACAACAGACAATTAAAAAAAATAATAATTTCTTCTTCTGACCATTTTCTGGAAGGCTGGGATCAGCAGCGGCCTAAAGAATCCGTGCCCCTCTCATTGTTTTACGTAGAATATATGGGGAAAACATGTAAATATGACAATAAACTCTCAAAATAAGGAATATCCTAATCATCCACCTTCTTTTAACACTGTTTGGGACTAAATATGAGTGTTATCAAACAAATCAGCGATGTCTGAGAGCGGGGGAAACACATTCTAGCGCGGGGAGCGTAGCTTGGAACATCCGGTCCATTTCCAAAGCTACAACGTAGCTAGCTTCTGTTACAACTGCACTGAATTTGGACATTTTTGTAAACATTAGCTGCTGTAGAGCATAGCCTCGTTGTAGTTGTTGAAGCTTATTCTCGTGCTCCTCGCCGGTAAATTTGTCATAGTTTATATTTGTAACATAGTGACGATTTATTTTGAATTCTTTGAGCATTGGATTTACCTGCTAGCAAATCAGGCACACGACTTTATCCAGCCCATGAGGTATGACACAGTAAGCTTTGTCCACTTAGCTTGAAAGCGCCTTTTCTCCTCGCCAATGCAGTTTTTTCCCTCAAAGGACCTGCTTTAGTTCTCTCTCCAAATCCCGCTCATCCTCCCGCTGTGACTCAATTTCTACTGCCGGTGTTAACTGTCTTTCTCCGCAGAGACAATGACATAGAAAATGTTGACTGTCCTCTAGCGGTGAAATTAGTACACTGCACCATTGACACCTGGATGTAATTACCTTTTTCTCCCTGCAGAAGTGCCAGAAACCACGAAACATTTTTATCCCAACGTACAGACGGTTTAATAACCATCAATTCTGATTTATTGAGTGTCACAAAACTCTTCCCGCAGGCTAATGGCACTCTGAGAACCCCTGATCTAAACCTTTTGATCTTTTACCTCGAATCGCATTTTCTCCACAAGTGATGAACTGTGAGATATTCATATTTAAACTTAAGGATATACTAAACACAAACTCAGTTCACACTTCTTACCTGAAGTTTTGTGATGAAATAGTCTTGATGACGTCCACATCTAGAGAGCAGAGATTAGGTCCCCGATAACGTTCAGCTCTGAACTGCCTAGTTTGTTTCCTCCATTATTCCAGCTGTGCATTCTGTCAAAGAAAGTCAGAAAAACTTAGACAAGAAAGTAAACAGAAAGATGAAGACACATTTACAGAAGCAGACTGACCTGCAGGTTGTTCTGAATCACTTTTGATGGACTGTCTTATCTCTTTCTTCAGTTGCCTCCTCTGTTCTCTGCTCACTCCACCAAGAACGCTCAGAAAGTATTTCAGGAAGTTACGCTTTGTGTTCTGCAAGTAAAAGAGGTTTATGAGCTCCAACTTGATCCTCCATTCATGAGAGCTTCCCTTCTAAACACATGAATGCACCTTAACTCACCTGATCAAAGCGTTGATAGAAAGATGAAGGAAAATACAGAGTTAACATCCCAAGGTCTTTTAGAGTTTGTTCATTCCATGTTGAAGGAACTCTGATCATAAAAAAACAAACAAAATGATGTTTTTGAGGACACTATAGTCTCTAAAAGATACAAAACTGCAATTTGTAAATTGTAGAATTTCAAAAAGATGCAGTTTAAATGCCCATAAGGTGTATTTCCATTGGTCAGAAGGGTTTCAACTGCAGCTGTTTGATCAACAGTGAGATCTGGACAGTTTTTGAGTTGTTCCAGTATGGATGGATGAGACCTTCGGATGTAGGAGCCACTGAGTGTGCAGCACATGTTCCCCAAAACGGATATATTGTCCTCAGTCAAACTTGTGTTGGTTAATCCCTTAAGGAAAGAGGAAGAAAAAAAACAAAAAACCTATATATACACATATATATTTAATTTCCAGTTTCTCAACAGTCTCAAGTCAAATTTACAGTATTTTTTATTTAAAAAAACTGTTTGCTTTGCTCACCAAGCAGCTCCTTGCATTTTCAAACAAAGCCGACCGTCTGTATCTCAGAGCTGGAGAAAAGACGGAGAAGTCTGCATCAGCCAGCTCTTGAAAATAAGACCTGCAACTGTTCCGTGGCACCACAGAGAAACTGTGATCATAAAGACAAACAGTCATGATATCATGTCATATCATGTTTTAAAAAATATTAAGCGTTTTGTGATATAACTCAGTATAAGTAAAAATATTCCTACTCAAAGTAAAGCAGCACATCTGGAGGATAGAGGGAAAAGCTGGTGACGTCTGACTCTTCTTTGATTTGGTTGTACATGCAGGTCAGCTGTTAGGGGAAAAAAATAAAGTAAAGTAAATATAACCTAAACTAAAAAGTCTATCAATGTTTTACAATATTCTAATTTTGGTAAAATGGAAAACTTTACAAAAATTATTTAGTGAAGTTGCAACCTACAAAAATAAAGGAAGAAAGGCACATTCAGTTTGTAAAAGTTACATTAAAAATGTGAAAACATCTGTCTTTTTAACAGATGAACCAACCTGCTGAGGTTTCCATTTCTTCCTATTCAGTCTGATGACTGAGCTGCTGTCATCTGGGAACCCCAGCAGGTAAACTGGAGGGATCTCAGTGGCCAAATTATCTGGAACATTTTCTATGATCTGCAAACTGTTGGTGTTTAAAATATGATCTGGAGACAGAAGAAGAAGCAGGGAGACACATATTATATTATAGATTATAGATTATAATAATATATATTATAATCTATAATATGTTATTATAGATTAAAAAATATTTATATATTATAAATATCAACAAGTGATTTTAGAGC
>BNCR01000486.1:0-29423 GCA_014656515.1 Oryzias celebensis
CAAACTAACTAGAAAATTGCATTTCCTGCGGAAATACGTTTGATTGCAGAATTGCAGAAGGTGGTTGCTTTTATATGCATAATTGTATAACTTTTAGCAGAAAAGGCTGAAATGTTTTAAAATGAAAACAATTTTTAATAAATTGCTAAAGTTTATTTAATTACCCAGTACACTGTTTGCATTTTGCTGAAATGTTGCTAAAAGCCAAATTAGCTTGAAAAACCTTGCTAGTTGCCAAATTAGCTCAATCAACCAGCAAATTGCTGAAATGTTAGCTAAAGGCAAAAATTAGCTTGAGAAACCTTGGTAGATGCCAAAGTAGCTCAAACAGCTAGCATATTTCTGAAATGTTAGCTAAAAGTCAAATTAGCTTGAAAATTTTTGGTAGATGCCAAATTAGCTCAGTTATCATATTGCTGAAATGTTATCTTAAGGCAAAATTAGCTTGAAAAACCTCGGTAAATGCCAAATTAGCTCAAACAGCTAGCGTATTGCTGAAATGTTAGCTAAAAGCCAAATTAGCTTGAAAAATCTTGGTGAATGCCAATTTAGCTCAGACAGCTAGCAAATTGCTGAAATGTTAGCAAAAGGCAAAATTAGCTTGAAAAACCTTGGTAGATACCAAATTAGCTCCAACAGCTAGCATATTGCTGAAATATTAGCTAAAGACAAAATTAGCTTGAAAAACCTTGGTAATGGCCAAATTAGCTCAAACACCTAGCATATCGCTGAAATGTTAGCTAAAAGCCAAATTTGCTTGAAAAACCTTATTAGGTGCCAAATTAGCTCAAACACCTAGCATATTGCTGAAATGTTAGCTAAAGGCCAAATGAGCTTGAAAAACCATATTTGGTGCTAAATTAGCTCAAACACCTAGCATATTGCTGAAATGTTAGCTAAAAGCCAAATTAGCTTGAAAAACTTGGTAGATGCCAAATTAGCTCAAACAGTTAGCATATTGTGAAATGTTAGCGAAAAGCCAAATGCTTGAAAAACCTGTTTGATGCCAAATTAGCTCAAAACTAGCATATTGCTGAAATGTTAGCTAAAAGCCAAATGAGCTTGAAAAACCTATTTGGTGCTAAATTAGCTCAAACACTAGCATATTGCTGAAATGTTAGCTAAAAGCCAAATTAGCTTGAAAAACCTTAGGTGCTAAATTAGCCAAACAGTTAGCATATTGTTGAAATGTTAGCTAAAGCCAAATTAGCTTGAAAAACCATATTTGGTGCTAAATTAGCTCAAACAGTTAGCATATTGTTGAAATGTTAGCTAAAAGCCAAATGAGCTTGAAAAACCATATTTGGTGCTAAATTAGCTCAAACAGCTAGCATATTGCTGAAATGTTAGCTAAAAGCCAAATTAGCTTGAAAAACCTTATTAGGTGCTAAATTAGCTCAAACACCTAGCATATTGCTTAAATGTTAGCTAAAAAGCCAAATTAGCTTGAAAAACCATTTGGTGCTAAATTTTAGCTCAAACACCTAGCATATTGCTGAAATGTTAGCTAACAAGCCAAATTAGCTTGAAAAACCTATTAGGTGCTAAATTAGCTCAACAGCTAGCATATTGCTGAAATATTAGCTAAAGGCAAAATTAGCTTGAAAAACCTTCGTAATGGCCAAATTAGCTCAGACAGCTAGCACATTGCTGAAATGTTAGCTAAAAGCCAAATTAGCTAGAAAAACCTTATTAGGTGTTAAATTAGCTCAAACAGTTACATATTGCTGAAATGTTAGCTAAAGCCAAATTAGCTTGAAAAACCTTATTAGGTGTTAAATTAGCTCAAACAGTTAACATATTGCTGAAATGTTAGCTAAAAGCCAAATTAGCTTGAAAAACTTGGTAGATGCCAAAAGCCCAAAACCTAGCATATTGCTGAAATGTTAGCTAAAAGCCAAATTAGCTTGAAAAGTGCATGCCAAATTTGCTGTATGAAAAAGTCTTGAAGCCATTAAAAATGATGGCAAATGGTCAATTTACTGTATACATGTAGTTAAGTCTAAAATGTTGAAAGACAGGCAAAAATGTACTAAAAACCTTGTTGGAATGATAAATGTGTGTAAATGTGAATGAATCAATGAGATTCTTCATTGTCACTGTTAGAATGAGTCAGGAAGACATCAAAGGGTCTGACAGGCAGATGTTTACAAACATTGGCCGCGAGCAGCTGTACCTCCTCTGCCTAATGAGACAGCAGAATCACTGAGCTGACGCTTCAAAGTATTTCAATGGATGCACTACTCCAAACAAATGTTCATATCTTCAAAAGTCTTTCACTTATCAGAAAGTTGAACCCTTGTAGAATCACGAGGCTTTGGGCTACAATGTGTGAAAGATTCATGCCTGTAGTCAAAGCATGATTACATAATCGCAAGTTAAAAACAGAGTTAGTGTTCGAACCAGCTGGAAAATTTAACATTGGCAGTATAGGAGAAATTGGGGTACTTACTGTCAGTCTAGGGGCTGTGGGGGCAAAAGTATTTGCCTACAGCTTTGAGAGTTAGATTTTATGCATCTAGAGGGATTTTCCTACGTTTGATGAAAAAATCATGTCACTGTGACAAACGGTGGCCGAGTTACAGCGATTTATCCATTTTTTTTTTTCTTAAAAAACCTGGTCTCCCCACTCTAGGTGATGACGTCACACCAGATTCTCCTAAAATCGGGCAAAATGTACCAAATTGCCTCATTTCAAACAGCTGTAGTTCAAAAACTACAAGACATATCCAAAATAAAAGTAATGCATGTAATCTCCAAACCTTTCACTACATTTTAAAGTTTAAATGGTGTCTCTAGCTGAAAAATTGTAGGAGGAGATACATTTCAAAAACAGTGCAAAAACGGATTCAAAAGCGGACATTCCCATTGACTTCCATTATATTTTGAAATTCAAAAACTTTAAAAATTTCAAAAACTATAAATAATTGCAGAATTGTTTAAAAACTGCCAAAAAGTGCAAAAAATGCAGAACAAATGCATGTTAAATTTTAAAATAGCATAATGTATGCAGAAGTTAGGAATGCAGAAAGTTTGAAGCTGCAAAAGAGCCTTCCCCATGTATTCCTATGGGAAAAATTGCGGCAATTTTGTTGAATTGCATAAAAACCATAAGTTGCAGAAGAAATTTTAAAAGAGAGCAATAATGTCCTAAACAGGCTGAACATTTTGATGCGTAAATGGCAGAAATCGCATGAAGCATGCGGGAGATATGGATGACCGAAAACGTACGGAAGATTAAGAATAATAAAAAAGAAGACAATAGTTTGATTGCATACTGCAATCAAACTAACTAGAAAATTGCATTTCCTGCGGAAATACGTTTGATTGCAGAATTGCAGAAGGTGGTTGCTTTTATATGCATAATTGTATAACTTTTAGCAGAAAAGGCTGAAATGTTTTAAAATGAAAACAATTTTTAATAAATTGCTAAAGTTTATTTAATTACCCAGTACACTGTTTGCATTTTGCTGAAATGTTGCTAAAAGCCAAATTAGCTTGAAAAACCTTGCTAGTGCCAAATTAGCTCAATCAACCAGCAAATTGCTGAAATGTTAGCTAAAGGCAAAATTAGCTTGAAAACCTTGGTAGATGCCAAAGTAGCTCAAACAGCTAGCATATTTCTGAAATGTTAGCTAAAAGTCAAATTAGCTTGAAAATTTTTGGTAGATGCCAAATTAGCTCAGTTATCATATTGCTGAAATGTTATCTTAAGGCAAAATTAGCTTGAAAAACCTCGGTAAATGCCAAATTAGCTCAAACAGCTAGCGTATTGCTGAAATGTTAGCTAAAAGCCAAATTAGCTTGAAAAATCTTGGTGAATGCCAATTTAGCTCAGACAGCTAGCAAATTGCTGAAATGTTAGCAAAAGGCAAAATTAGCTTGAAAAACCTTGGTAGATACCAAATTAGCTCCAACAGCTAGCATATTGCTGAAATATTAGCTAAAGACAAAATTAGCTTGAAAAACCTTGGTGCCAAATTAGCTCAAACACTAGCATATCGCTGAAATGTTAGCTAAAAGCCAAATTTGCTTGAAAAACCTTATTAGGTGCCAAATTAGCTCAAACACCTAGCATATTGCTGAAATGTTAGCTAAAGGCCAAATGAGCTTGAAAAACCTTGGTGCTAAATTAGCTCAAACACCTAGCATATTGCTGAAATGTTAGCTAAAAGCCAAATTAGCTTGAAAAACTTATTAGTGCTAAATTAGCTCAAACAGTAGCATATTGCTGAAATGTTAGCTAAAGCCAAATTAGCTTGAAAAACCTTTAGGTGCTAAATTAGCTCAAACAGCTAGCATATTGCTGAAATGTTAGCTAAAAGCCAAATGCTTGAAAAACCTTGGTGTGCTAAATTAGCTCAAACATAGCATATTGCTGAAATGTTAGCTAAAAGCCAAATTAGCTTGAAAAACCTATTAGGTGCTAAATTAGCTCAAACAGTTAGCATATTGTTGAAATGTTAGCTAAAAGCCAAATTAGCTTGAAAAACCATATTTGGTGCTAAATTAGCTCAAACAGTTAGCATATTGCTGAAATGTTAGCTAAAAGCCAAATTAGCTTGAAAAACCTATTAGGTGCTAAATTAGCTCAAACACTAGCATATTGCTGAAATGTTAGCTAAAAGCCAAATTAGCTTGAAAAACCTTATTAGGTGCTAAATTAGCTCAAACAGCTAGCATATTGCTGAAATGTTAGCTAAAGCCAAATGAGCTTGAAAAACCTTGGTAGAAGCCAAATTTGCTAAAACATAGCACATTGCTGAAATGTTAGCTAAAAGCAAATTAGCTTGAAAAACCTTGGTAGATGCCAAATTAGCTCAACAGCTAGCATATTGCTGAAATATTAGCTAAAGGCAAATTAGCTTGAAAAACCTTGGTAGTTGCCAAATTAGCTCAATCAGCAAATTGCTGAAATGTTAGCGAAAGGCAAAATTAGCTTGAGAAACCTTGGTAGATGCCAAATTAGCTCAAACAGCTAGCATATTTGAAATGTTAGCTAAAGCCAAATTAGCTTGAAAAACCTATTAGGTGTTAAATTAGCTCAAACACTAGCATATTGCTGAAATGTTAGCTAAAAGCCAAATGAGCTTGAAAAACCCTATTTGGTGCTAAATTAGCTCAAACACCTAGCATATTGCTGAAATGTTAGCTAAAAGCCAAATTAGCTTGAAAAACCTTATTAGGTGCTAAATTAGCTGAAACAGTTAGCATATTGTTTAAATGTTAGCTAAAAGCCAAATTAGCTTGAAAAACCATATTTGGTGCTAAATTAGCTCAAACACTAGCATATTGCTGAAATGTTAGCTAAAAGCCAAATTAGCTTGAAAAACCTATTAGGTGCTAAATTAGCTCAACAGCTAGCATATTGCTGAAATATTAGCTAAAGGCAAATTAGCTTGAAAAACCTTGGTAATGGCCAAATTAGCTCAGACAGCTAGCACATTGCTGAAATGTTAGCTAAAAGCCAAATTAGCTAGAAAAACCTTATTAGGTGTTAAATTAGCTCAAACAGTTAACATATTGCTGAAATGTTAGCTAAAGCCAAATTAGCTTGAAAAACCTTATTAGGTGTTAAATTAGCTCAAACAGTTAACATATTGCTGAAATGTTAGCTAAAAGCCAAATTAGCTGAAAAACCTTGGTAGATGCCAAAATAGCCCAAACACCTAGCATATTGCTGAAATGTTAGCTAAAAGCCAAATTAGCTTGAAAAGTGCATGCCAAATTTGCTGTATGAAAAAGTCTTGAAGCCATTAAAAATGATGGCAAAAGGTCAATTTACTGTATAACATGTAGTAGTAAGTCTAAAATGTTGAAAGACAGGCAAAAATGTACCTAAAAACCTTGTTGGAATGATAAATGTGTGTAAATGTGAATGAATCAATGAGATTCTTCATTGTCACTGTTAGAATGAGTCAGGAAGACATCAAAGGGTCTGACAGGCAGATGTTTACAAACATTGGCCGCGCAGCTGCATGTCCTCTGCCTAATGAGACAGCAGAATCACTGAGCTGACGCTTCAATGTATTTCAATGGATCACTACCTCCAAACAAATGTTCATATCTTCAAAAGTCTTTCACTTATCAGAAAAGTTGAACCCTTGTAAGAATCACAAGGCTTTGGGCTACAATGTGTGAAAGATTCATGCCTGTAGGTCAAAGCATGTTTACATAATCGCAAGTTAAAAACAGAGTTAGTGTTCGAACCAGCTGGAAAATTTAACATTGACACGTATAGGAGAAATTGGGGTACTTACTGTCAGTCTAGGGGCTGTGGGGGCAAAAGTATTTGCCCTACAGCTTTGAGAGTTAGATTTTATGCATCTAGAGGGATTTTCCTACGTTTTGATGAAAAAATCATGTCACTGCGACAACGGTGGCCGAGTTACAGCGATTTATCCATTTTTTTTTTTCTTAAAAAACCTGGTCTCCCCACTCTAGGTGATGACGTCACACACTCTAGATTCTCCTAAAATCGGGCAAAATGTACCAAATTGCCTCATTTCAAACAGCTGTAGTTCAAAAACTACAAGACATATCCAAAATAAAAGTAATGCATGTAATCTCCAAACCTTTCACTACATTTTAAAGTTTAAATGGTGTCTCTAGCTGAAAAATTGTAGGAGGAGATACATTTCAAAAACAGTGCAAAAACGGATTCAAAAAGCGGACATCCCATTGACTTCCATTATATTTTGAAATTCAAAAACTTTAAAAATTTCAAAAACTATAAATAATTGCAGAATTGTTTAAAAACTGCCAAAAAGTGCAAAAAATGCAGAACAAATGCATGTTTAATTTTTAAAATAGCATAATGTATGCAGAAGTTAGGAATGCAGAAAGTTTGAAGCTGCAAAAGAGCCTTCCCCATGTATTCCTATGGGAAAAATTGCGGCAATTTTGTTGAATTGCATAAAAACCATAAGTTGCAGAAGAAATTTTAAAAGAGAGCAATAATGTCCTAAACAGGCTGAACATTTTGATGCGTAAATGGCAGAAATCGCATGAAGCATGCGGGAGATATGGATGACCGAAAACGTACGGAAGATTAAGAATAACTAGAAAATTGCATTTCCTGCGGAAATACGTTTGATTGCAGAATTGCAGAAGGTGGTTGCTTTTATATGCATAATTGTATAACTTTTAGCAGAAAAGGCTGAAATGTTTTAAAATGAAAACAATTTTTAATAAATTGCTAAAGTTTATTTAATTACCCAGTACACTGTTTGCATTTTGCTGAAATGTTGGCTAAAAGCCAAATTAGCTTGAAAAACCTTGCTAGTTGCCAAATTAGCTCAATCAACCAGCAAATTGCTGAAATGTTAGCTAAAGGCAAAAATTAGCTTGAGAAACCTTGGTAGATGCCAAAGTAGCTTAAACAGCTAGCATATTTCTGAAATGTTAGCTAAAAGTCAAATTAGCTTGAAAATTTTTGGTAGATGCCAAATTAGCTCAGTTATCATATTGCTGAAATGTTATCTTAAGGCAAAATTAGCTTGAAAAACCTCGGTAAATGCCAAATTAGCTCAAACAGCTAGCGTATTGCTGAAATGTTAGCTAAAAGCCAAATTAGCTTGAAAAATCTTGGTGAATGCCAATTTAGCTCAGACAGCTAGCAAATTGCTGAAATGTTAGCAAAAGGCAAAATTAGCTTGAAAAACCTTGGTAGATACCAAATTAGCTCCAACAGCTAGCATATTGCTGAAATATTAGCTAAAGACAAAATTAGCTTGAAAAACCTTGGTAATGGCCAAATTAGCTCAAACACCTAGCATATCGCTGAAATGTTAGCTAAAAGCCAAATTTGCTTGAAAAACCTTATTAGGTGCCAAATTAGCTCAAACACCTAGCATATTGCTGAAATGTTAGCTAAAGGCCAAATGAGCTTGAAAAACCATATTTGGTGCTAAATTAGCTCAAACACCTAGCATATTGCTGAAATGTTAGCTAAAAGCCAAATTAGCTTGAAAAACTTATTAGGTGCTAAATTAGCTCAAACAGTTAGCATATTGAAATGTTAGCGAAAGAAAAAATTTGCTTGAAAAACCTTGGTGCCAAATTAGCTCAAAACTAGCATATTGCTGAAATGTTAGCTAAAAGCCAAATGAGCTTGAAAAACCCTATTTGGTGCTAAATTAGCTCAAACAGTAGCATATTGCTGAAATGTTAGCTAAAGCCAAAATTAGCTTGAAAAACCTTATTAGGTGCTAAATTAGCTGAAACAGTAGCATATTGTTTAAATGTTAGCTAAAGGGGAAATTAGCTTGAAAAACCATATTTGGTGCTAAATTAGCTCAAACAGTTAGCATATTGTTGAAATGTTAGCTAAAAGCCAAATGAGCTTGAAAAACCATATTTGGTGCTAAATTAGCTCAAACAGCTAGCATATTGCTGAAATGTTAGCTAAAAGCCAAATTAGCTTGAAAAACCTTATTAGGTGCTAAATTAGCTCAAACACCTAGCATATTGCTGAAATGTTAGCTAAAAGCCAAATTAGCTTGAAAAACTTTTTGGTGCTAAATTTACCTCAAACAGCTAGCATATTGCTGAAATGTTAGCTAACAGCCAAATGAGTTTGAAAAACCTTGGTAGAAGCCAAATTTGCTAAAACATTTAGCACATTGCTGAAATGTTAGCTAAAAGTCAAATTAGCTTGAAAATCCTTGGTAGATGCCAAATTAGCTCCAACAGATACCATATTGCTGAAATATTAGCTAAAGGCAAAATTAGCTTGAAAAACCTTGGTAGTTAAATTAGCTCAAACACCAGCAAATTGCTGAAATGTTAGCGAAAGGCAAATTAGCTTGAAAACCTTGGTAGCCAAATTAGCTCAAACACTAGCATATTTCTGAAATGTTAGCTAAAGCCAAATTAGCTTGAAAAACCTTATTAGGTGTAAATTAGCTCAAACACCTAGCATATTGCTGAAATGTTAGCTAAAAGCCAAATGAGCTTGAAAAACCTATTTGGTGCTAAATTAGCTCAAACACCTAGCATATTGCTGAAATGTTAGCTAAAAGCCAAATTAGCTTGAAAAACCTTATTAGGTGCTAAATTAGCTCAAACAGTAGCATATTGCTGAAATGTTAGCTAAAGCCAAATTAGCTTGAAAAACCTTTAATGGCTAAATTAGCTCAAACAGCTAGCATATTGCTGAAATATTAGCTAAAGGCAAATTAGCTTGAAAAACCTTATGGAAATTAGCTCAGACAGTAACATATTGCTGAAATGTTAGCTAAAGCCAAATTAGCTAGAAAAACCTTATTAGGTGTTAAATTAGCTCAAACAGTTAACATATTGCTGAAATGTTAGCTAAAAGCCAAATTAGCTTGAAAAACCTTATGGTAGATGCCAAAATAGCCCAAACACCTAGCATATTGCTGAAATGTTAGCTAAAAGCCAAATTAGCTTGAAAAGTGCATGCCAAATTTGCTGTATGAAAAAGTCTTGAAGCCATTAAAAATGATGGCAAAAGGTCAATTTACTGTATAACATGTAGTTAAGTCTAAAATGTTGAAAGACAGGCAAAAATGTACCTAAAAACCTTGTTGGAATGATAAATGTGTGTAAATGTGAATGAATCAATGAGATTCTTCAATTGTCACTGTTAGAATGAGTCAGGAAGACATCAAAGGGTCTGACAGGCAGATGTTTACAAACATTGGCCGCGCAGCTGCATGTCCTCTGCCTAATGAGACAGCAGAATCACTGAGCTGACGCTTCAATGTATTTCAATGGAGTCACTACCTCCAAACAAATGTTCATATCTTCAAAAGTCTTTCACTTATCAGAAAAGTTGAACCCTTGTAAGAATCACAGGCTTTGGGCTACAATGTGTAAAAGATTCATGCCTGTAGGTCAAAGCATGATATATCGCAAGTTAAAAACAGAGTTAGTGTTCGAACCAGCTGGAAAATTTAACATTGGCAGTATAGGAGAAATTGGGGTACTTACTGTCAGTCTAGGGGCTGTGGGGGCAAAAGTATTTGCCCTACAGCTTTGAGAGTTAGATTTTATGCATTCTAGAGGGATTTTCCTACGTTTTGATGAAAAAAATCATGTCACTGCGACAAACGGTGGCGAGTTACAGCGATTTATCCATTTTTTTTTTTTCTTAAAAAACCTGGTCTCCCCACTCTAGGTGATGACGTCACACACTCTAGATTCTCCTAAAATCGGGCAAAATGTACCAAATTGCCTCATTTCAAACAGCTGTAGTTCAAAAACTACAAGACATATCCAAAATAAAAGTAATGCATGTAATCTCCAACCTTTCACTACATTTTAAAGTTTAAATGGTGTCTCTAGCTGAAAAATTGTAGGAGGAGATACATTTCAAAAACAGTGCAAAAACGGATTCAAAAAGCGGACTTCCCATTGACTTCCATTATATTTTGAAATTCAAAAACTTTAAAAATTTCAAAAACTATAAATAATTGCAGAATTGTTTAAAAAACTGCCAAAAAGTGCAAAAAATGCAGAACAAATGCATGTTTACATTTTAAAATAGCATAATGTATGCAGAAGTTAGGAATGCAGAAAGTTTGAAGCTGCAAAAGAGCCTTCCCCATGTATTCCTATGGGAAAAATTGCGGGCAATTTTGTTGAATTGCATAAAAACCATAAGTTGCAGAAGAAATTTTAAAAGAGAGCAATAATGTCCTAAACAGGCTGAACATTTTGATGCGTAAATGGCAGAAATCGCATGAAGCATGCGGGAGATATGGATGACCGAAAACGTACGGAAGATTAAGAATAATAAAACAGAAGACAATAGTTTGATTGCATACTGCAATCAAACTAACTAGAAAATTGCATTTCCTGCGGAAATACGTTTGATTGCAGAATTGCAGAAGGTGGTTGCTTTTATATGCATAATTGTTATAACTTTTAGCAGAAAAAGGCTGAAATGTTTTAAAATGAAAACAATTTTTAATAAATTGCTAAAGTTTATTTAATTACCCAGTACACTGTTTGCATTTTGCTGAAATGTTGGCTAAAAGCCAAATTAGCTTGAAAAACCTTGCTAGTTGCCAAATTAGCTCAATCAACCAGCAAATTGCTGAAATGTTAGCTAAAGGCAAAAATTAGCTTGAGAAACCTTGGTAGATGCCAAAGTAGCTTAAACAGCTAGCATATTTCTGAAATGTTAGCTAAAAGTCAAATTAGCTTGAAAATTTTTGGTAGATGCCAAATTAGCTCAGTTATCATATTGCTGAAATGTTATCTTAAGGCAAAATTAGCTTGAAAAACCTCGGTAAATGCCAAATTAGCTCAAACAGCTAGCGTATTGCTGAAATGTTAGCTAAAAGCCAAATTAGCTTGAAAAATCTTGGTGAATGCCAATTTAGCTCAGACAGCTAGCAAATTGCTGAAATGTTAGCAAAAGGCAAAATTAGCTTGAAAAACCTTGGTAGATACCAAATTAGCTCCAACAGCTAGCATATTGCTGGAAATATTAGCTAAAGACAAAATTAGCTTGAAAAACCTTGGTAATGGCCAAATTAGCTCAAACACCTAGCATATCGCTGAAATGTTAGCTAAAAGCCAAATTTGCTTGAAAAACCTTATTAGGTGCCAAATTAGCTCAAACACCTAGCATATTGCTGAAATGTTAGCTAAAGGCCAAATGAGCTTGAAAACCATATTTGGTGCTAAATTAGCTCAAACACCTAGCATATTGCTGAAATGTTAGCTAAAAAGCCAAATTAGCTTGAAAAACTTATTAGGTGCTAAATTAGCTCAAACAGTTAGCATATTGTTGAAAGGTTAGCGAAAGAAAAAAATTTGCTTGAAAAACCTTGGTAGATGCCAAGTTAGCTCAAAAAGCTAGCATATTGCTGAAATGTTAGCTAAAAGCCAAATGAGCTTGAAAAACCCTATTTGGTGCTAAATTAGCTCAAACACCTAGCATATTGCTGAAATGTTAGCTAAAAGCCAAATTAGCTTGAAAAACCTTATTAGGTGCTAAATTAGCTGAAACAGTTAACATATTGTTTAAATGTTAGCTAAAGGGGAAATTAGCTTGAAAAACATATTTGGTGCTAAATTAGCTCAAACAGTTAGCATATTGTTGAAATGTTAGCTAAAAGCCAAATGAGCTTGAAAAAACCATATTTGGTTGCTAAATTAGCTCAAACAGCTAGCATATTGCTGAAATGTTAGCTAAAAGCCAAATTAGCTTGAAAAACCTTATTAGGTGCTAAATTAGCTCAAACACCTAGCATATTGCTGAAATGTTAGCTAAAAGCCAAATTAGCTTGAAAAATCTTTTTTGGTGCTAAATTTACCTCAAACAGCTAGCATATTGCTGAAATGTTAGCTAACAGCCAAATGAGTTTGAAAAACCTTGGTAGAAGCCAAATTTGCTAAAACATTTAGCACATTGCTGAAATGTTAGCTAAAAGTCAAATTAGCTTGAAAATCCTTGGTAGATGCCAAATTAGCTCCAACAGATACCATATTGCTGAAATATTAGCTAAAGGCAAAATTAGATTGAAAAACCTTGGTAGTTGCCAAATTAGCTCAATCAACCAGCAAATTGCTGAAATGTTAGCGAAAGGCAAAATTAGCTTGAGAAACCTTGGTAGATACCAAATTAGCTCAAACAGCTAGCATATTTCTGAAATGTTAGCTAAAGCCAAATTAGCTTGAAAAACCTTATTAGGTGTTAAATTAGCTCAAACACCTAGCATATTGCTGAAATGTTAGCTAAAAGCCAAATGAGCTTGAAAAACCCTATTTGGTGCTAAATTAGCTCAAACACCTAGCATATTGCTGAAATGTTAGCTAAAAGCCAAATTAGCTTGAAAAACCTTATTAGGTGCTAAATTAGCTGAAACAGTTAGCATATTGTTTAAATGTTAGCTAAAAGCCAAATTAGCTTGAAAAACCATATTTGGTGCTAAATTAGCTCAAACACCTAGCATATTGCTGAAATATTAGCTAAAGGCAAAATTAGCTTGAAAAACCTTGGTAATGGCCAAATTAGCTCAGACAGCTAGCACATTGCTGAAATGTTAGCTAAAAGCCAAATTAGCTAGAAAAACCTTATTAGGTGTTAAATTAGCTCAAACAGTTAACATATTGCTGAAATGTTAGCTAAAGCCAAATTAGCTTGAAAAACCTTATTAGGTGTTAAATTAGCTCAAACAGTTAACATATTGCTGAAATGTTAGCTAAAAGCCAAATTAGCTTGAAAAACCTTGGTAGATGCCAAAATAGCCCAAACACCTAGCATATTGCTGAAATGTTAGCTAAAAGCCAAATTAGCTTGAAAAGTGCATGCCAAATTTGCTGTATGAAAAAGTCTTGAAGCCATTAAAAATGATGGCAAAAGGTCAATTTACTGTATAACATGTAGTTAAGTCTAAAATGTTGAAAGACAGGCAAAAATGTACCTAAAAACCTTGTTGGAATGATAAATGTGTGTAAATGTGAATGAATCAATGAGATTCTTCAATTGTCACTGTTAGAATGAGTCAGGAAGACATCAAAGGGTCTGACAGGCAGATGTTTACAAACATTGGCCGCGCAGCTGCATGTCCTCTGCCTAATGAGACAGCAGAATCACTGAGCTGACGCTTCAATGTATTTCAATGGAGGTCACTACCTCCAAACAAATGTTCATATCTTCAAAAGTCTTTCACTTATCAGAAAAGTTGAACCCTTGTAAGAATCACGAGGCTTTGGGCTACAATGTGTAAAAGATTCATGCCTGTAGGTCAAAGCATGTTTACATAATCGCAAGTTAAAAACAGAGTTAGTGTTCGAACCAGCTGGAAAATTTAACATTGGCAGGTATAGGAGAAATTGGGGTACTTACTGTCAGTCTAGGGGCTGTGGGGGCAAAAGTATTTGCCCTACAGCTTTGAGAGTTAGATTTTATGCATCTAGAGGGATTTTCCTACGTTTTGATGAAAAAATCATGTCACTGCGACAAACGGTGGCCGAGTTACAGCGATTTATCCATTTTTTTTTTTTTCTTAAAAAACCTGGTCTCCCCACTCTAGGTGATGACGTCACACACTCTAGATTCTCCTAAAATCGGGCAAAATGTACCAAATTGCCTCATTTCAAACAGCTGTAGTTCAAAAACTACAAGACATATCCAAAATAAAAGTAATGCATGTAATCTCCAAACCTTTCACTACATTTTAAAGTTTAAATGGTGTCTCTAGCTGAAAAATTGTAGGAGGAGATACATTTCAAAAACAGTGCAAAAACGGATTCAAAAAGCGGACTTCCCATTGACTTCCATTATATTTTGAAATTCAAAAACTTTAAAAATTTCAAAAACTATAAATAATTGCAGA
Organism: Oryzias celebensis; assembly: GCA_014656515.1. NCBI lineage: Eukaryota > Metazoa > Chordata > Actinopteri > Beloniformes > Adrianichthyidae > Oryzias > Oryzias celebensis. The sequence continues at coordinate 14,319 of BNCR01000486.1, forward strand.
ATTGTTTAAAAACTGCCAAAAAGTGCAAAAAATGCAGAACAAATGCATGTTTACATTTTTAAAATAGCATAATGTATGCAGAAGTTAGGAATGCAGAAAGTTTGAAGCTGCAAAAGAGCCTTCCCCATGTATTCCTATGGGAAAAATTGCGGCAATTTTGTTGAATTGCATAAAAACCATAAGTTGCAGAAGAAATTTTAAAAGAGAGCAATAATGTCCTAAACAGGCTGAACATTTTGATGCGTAAATGGCAGAAATCGCATGAAGCATGCGGGAGATATGGATGACCGAAAACGTACGGAAGATTAAGAATAATAAAACAGAAGAACAATAGTTTGATTGCATACTGCAATCAAACTAATAAAACAGAAGAACAATAGTTTGATTGCATACTGCAATCAAACTAATAATAAAACAGAAGAACAATAGTTTGATTGCATACTGCAATCAAACTAATGATTGCATACTGCAATCAAACTAACTAGAAAATTGCATTTCCTGCGGAAATACGTTTGATTGCAGAATTGCAGAAGGTGGTTGCTTTTATATGCATAATTGTATAACTTTTAGCAGAAAAGGCTGAAATGTTTTAAAATGAAAACAATTTTTAATAAATTGCTAAAGTTTATTTAATTACCCAGTACACTGTTTGCATTTTGCTGAAATGTTAGCTAAAAGCCAAATTAGCTTGAAAAACCTTGCTAGTTGCCAAATTAGCTCAATCAACCAGCAAATTGCTGAAATGTTAGCTAAAGGCAAAAATTAGCTTGAGAAACCTTGGTAGATGCCAAAGTAGCTCAAACAGCTAGCATATTTCTGAAATGTTAGCTAAAAGTCAAATTAGCTTGAAAATTTTTGGTAGATGCCAAATTAGCTCAGTTATCATATTGCTGAAATGTTATCTTAAGGCAAAATTAGCTTGAAAAACCTCGGTAAATGCCAAATTAGCTCACACAGCTAGCGTATTGCTGAAATGTTAGCTAAAAGCCAAATTAGCTTGAAAAATCTTGGTGAATGCCAATTTAGCTCAGACAGCTAGCAAATTGCTGAAATGTTAGCAAAAGGCAAAATTAGCTTGAAAAACCTTGGTAGATACCAAATTAGCTCCAACAGCTAGCATATTGCTGAAATATTAGCTAAAGACAAAATTAGCTTGAAAAACCTTGGTAATGGCCAAATTAGCTCAAACACCTAGCATATCGCTGAAATGTTAGCTAAAAGCCAAATTTGCTTGAAAAACCTTATTAGGTGCCAAATTAGCTCAAACACCTAGCATATTGCTGAAATGTTAGCTAAAGGCCAAATGAACTTGAAAAACCATATTTGGTGCTAAATTAGCTCAAACACCTAGCATATTGCTGAAATGTTAGCTAAAAGCCAAATTAGCTTGAAAAACTTATTAGGTGCTAAATTAGCTCAAACAGTTAGCATATTGTTGAAATGTTAGCGAAAGAAAAAATTTGCTTGAAAAACCTTGGTAGATGCCAAGTTAGCTCAAAAAGCTAGCATATTGCTGAAATGTTAGCTAAAAGCCAAATGAGCTTGAAAAACCCTATTTGGTGCTAAATTAGCTCAAACACCTAGCATATTGCTGAAATGTTAGCTAAAAGCCAAATTAGCTTGAAAAACCTTATTAGGTGCTAAATTAGCTGAAACAGTTAGCATATTGTTTAAATGTTAGCTAAAGGCCAAATTAGCTTGAAAAACCATATTTGGTGCTAAATTAGCTCAAACAGTTAGCATATTGTTGAAATGTTAGCTAAAAGCCAAATGAGCTTGAAAAACCATATTTGGTGCTAAATTAGCTCAAACAGCTAGCATATTGCTGAAATGTTAGCTAAAAGCCAAATTAGCTTGAAAAACCTTATTAGGTGCTAAATTAGCTCAAACACCTAGCATATTGCTGAAATGTTAGCTAAAAGCCAAATTAGCTTGAAAAATCTTTTTTGGTGCTAAATTTACCTCAAACAGCTAGCATATTGCTGAAATGTTAGCTAACAGCCAAATGAGTTTGAAAAACCTTGGTAGAAGCCAAATTTGCTAAAACATTTAGCACATTGCTGAAATGTTAGCTAAAAGTCAAATTAGCTTGAAAATCCTTGGTAGATGCCAAATTAGCTCCAACAGATACCATATTGCTGAAATATTAGCTAAAGGCAAAATTAGATTGAAAAACCTTGGTAGTTGCCAAATTAGCTCAATCAACCAGCAAATTGCTGAAATGTTAGCGAAAGGCAAAATTAGCTTGAGAAACCTTGGTAGATACCAAATTAGCTCAAACCGCTAGCATATTTCTGAAATGTTAGCTAAAGCCAAATTAGCTTGAAAAAACCTTATTAGGTGTTAAATTAGCTCAAACACCTAGCATATTGCTGAAATGTTAGCTAAAAGCCAAATGAGCTTGAAAAACCCTATTTGGTGCTAAATTAGCTCAAACACCTAGTATATTGCTGAAATGTTAGCTAAAAGCCAAATTAGCTTGAAAAACCTTATTAGGTGCTAAATTAGCTGAAACAGTTAGCATATTGTTTATATGTTAGCTAAAAGCCAAATTAGCTTGAAAAACCATATTTGGTGCTAAATTAGCTCAAACACCTAGCATATTGCTGAAATGTTAGCTAAAAGCCAAATTAGCTTGAAAAACCTTATTAGGTGGTAAATTAGCTCTAACAGCTAGCATATTGCTGAAATATTAGCTAAAGGCAAAATTAGCTTGAAAAACCTTGGTAATGGCCAAATTAGCTCAGACAGCTAGCACATTGCTGAAATGTTAGCTAAAAGCCAAATTAGCTAGAAAAACCTTATTAGGTGTTAAATTAGCTCAAACAGTTAACATATTGCTGAAATGTTAGCTAAAGCCAAATTAGCTTGAAAAACCTTATTAGGTGTTAAATTAGCTCAAACAGTTAACATATTGCTGAAATGTTAGCTAAAAGCCAAATTAGCTTGAAAAACCTTGGTAGATGCCAAAATAGCCCAAACACCTAGCATATTGCTGAAATGTTAGCTAAAAGCCAAATTAGCTTGAAAAGTGCATGCCAAATTTGCTGTATGAAAAAGTCTTGAAGCCATTAAAAATGATGGCAAAAGGTCAATTTACTGTATAACATGTAGTTAAGTCTAAAATGTTGAAAGACAGGCAAAAATGTACCTAAAAACCTTGTTGGAATGATAAATGTGTGTAAATGTGAATGAATCAATGAGATTCTTCAATTGTCACTGTTAGAATGAGTCAGGAAGACATCAAAGGGTCTGACAGGCAGATGTTTACAAACATTGGCCGCGCAGCTGCATGTCCTCTGCCTAATGAGACAGCAGAATCACTGAGCTGACGCTTCAATGTATTTCAATGGAGGTCACTACCTCCAAACAAATGTTCATATCTTCAAAAGTCTTTCACTTATCAGAAAAGTTGAACCCTTGTAAGAATCACGAGGCTTTGGGCTACAATGTGTAAAAGATTCATGCCTGTAGGTCAAAGCATGTTTACATAATCGCAAGTTAAAAACAGAGTTAGTGTTCGAACCAGCTGGAAAATTTAACATTGGCAGGTATAGGAGAAATTGGGGTACTTACTGTCAGTCTAGGGGCTGTGGGGGCAAAAGTATTTGCCCTACAGCTTTGAGAGTTAGATTTTATGCATCTAGAGGGATTTTCCTACGTTTTGATGAAAAAATCATGTCACTGCGACAAACGGTGGCCGAGTTACAGCGATTTATCCATTTTTTTTTTTTCTTAAAAAACCTGGTCTCCCCACTCTAGGTGATGACGTCACACACTCTAGATTCTCCTAAAATCGGGCAAAATGTACCAAATTGCCTCATTTCAAACAGCTGTAGTTCAAAAACTACAAGACATATCCAAAATAAAAGTAATGCATGTAATCTCCAAACCTTTCACTACATTTTAAAGTTTAAATGGTGTCTCTAGCTGAAAAATTGTAGGAGGAGATACATTTCAAAAACAGTGCAAAAACGGATTCAAAAAGCGGACTTCCCATTGACTTCCATTATATTTTGAAATTCAAAAACTTTAAAAATTTCAAAAACTATAAATAATTGCAGAATTGTTTAAAAACTGCCAAAAAGTGCAAAAAATGCAGAACAAATGCATGTTTACATTTTTAAAATAGCATAATGTATGCAGAAGTTAGGAATGCAGAAAGTTTGAAGCTGCAAAAGAGCCTTCCCCATGTATTCCTATGGGAAAAATTGCGGCAATTTTGTTGAATTGCATAAAAACCATAAGTTGCAGAAGAAATTTTTAAAGAGAGCAATAATGTCCTAAACAGGCTGAACATTTTGATGCATAAATGGCAGAAATCGCATGAAGCATGCGGGAGATATGGATGACCGAAAACGTACGGAAGATTAAGAATAATAAAACAGAAGAACAATAGTTTGATTGCATACTGCAATCAAACTAACTAGAAAATTGCATTTCCTGCGGAAATACGTTTGATTGCAGAATTGCAGAAGGTTGTTGCTTTTATATGCATAATTGCAGAACTTTTAGCAGAAAAGGCTAAAATGATTTAAAATGAAAACAATTTTTAATAAATTGCTAAAGTTTGTTTAATTACTTAGTACACTGTTTGGATGTTGCTGAAATGTTAGCTAAAAGCCGAATTAGCTTGAAAAACCTTGGTAGATGCCAAATTAGCTCAAACAGCTAGCATATTGCTGAAATGTTAGCTAAAAGCCAAATTAGCTTGAAATACCTTATTAGGTGTTAAATTAGCTCAAACAGCTAGCATATTGCTGAAATGTTAGCTAAAAGCCAAATTTGCTTGAAAAACCTTATTAGGTGCCAAATTAGCTCAAACACCTAGCATATTGCTGAAATGTTAGCTAAAGGCCAAATGAGCTTGAAAAACCATATTTGGTGCTAAATTAGCTCAAACACCTAGCATATTGCTGAAATGTTAGCTAAAAGCCAAATTAGCTTGAAAAACCTTGGTAGATGCCAAATTAGCTCAAACAGCTAGCATATTGCTGAAATGTTAGCTAAAAGCCAAATGAGCTTGAAAAACCCTATTTGGTGCTAAATTAGCTCAAACACCTAGCATATTGCTGAAATGTTAGCTAAAAGCCAAATTAGCTTGAAAAACCTTATTAGGTGCTAAATTAGCTCAAACACCTAGCATATTGCTGAAATGTTAGCTAAAGGCCAAATGAGCTTGAAAAACCATATTTGGTGCTAAATTAGCTCAAACACCTAGCATATTGCTGAAATGTTAGCTAAAGGCCAAATGAGCTTGAAAAACCATATTTGGTGCTAAATTAGCTCAAACACCTAGCATATTGCTGAAATGTTAGCTAAAAGCCAAATTAGCTTGAAAAACCTTGGTAGATGCCAAATTAGCTCAAACAGCTAGCATATTGCTGAAATGTTAGCTAAAAGCCAAATGAGCTTGAAAAACCCTGTTTGGTGCTAAATTAGCTCAAACACCTAGCATATTGCTGAAATGTTAGCTAAAAGCCAAATTAGCTTGAAAAACCTTATTAGGTGCTAAATTAGCTCAAACAGTTAGCATATTGTTGAAATGTTAGCGAAAGAAAAAATTTGCTTGAAAAACCTTGGTAGATGCCAAGTTAGCTCAAAAAGCTAGCATATTGCTGAAATGTTAGCTAAAAGCCAAATGAGCTTGAAAAACCTTATTAGGTGCTAAATTAGCTCAAACAGTTAGCATATTGTTGAAATGTTAGCGAAAGAAAAAATTTGCTTGAAAAACCTTGGTAGATGCCAAGTTAGCTCAAACAGCTAGCATATTGCTGAAATGTTAGCTAAAAGCCAAATGAGCTTGAAAAACCATATTTGGTGCTAAATTAGCTCAAACAGTTAGCATATTGTTGAAATGTTAGCTAAAAGCCAAATGAGCTTGAAAAACCATATTTGGTGCTAAATTAGCTCAAACAGCTAGCATATTGCTGAAATGTTAGCTAAAAGCCAAATTAGCTTGAAAAACCTTATTAGGTGCTAAATTAGCTCAAACACCTAGCATATTGCTGAAATGTTAGCTAAAAGCCAAATTAGCTTGAAAAATCTTGGTAGATACCAAATTAGCTCCAACAGCTAGCATATTGCTGAAATATTAGCTAAAGACAAAATTAGCTTGAAAAACCTTGGTAATGGCCAAATTAGCTCAAACACTTAGCATATCGCTGAAATGTTAGCTAAAAGCCAAATTTGCTTGAAAAACCTTATTAGGTGCCAAATTAGCTCAAACACCTAGCATATTGCTGAAATGTTAGCTAAAAGCCAAATTAGCTTGAAAAACCTTGGTAGATGCCAAATTAGCTCAAACAGCTAGCATATTGCTGAAATGTTAGCTAAAAGCCAAATGAGCTTGAAAAACCCTATTTGGTGCTAAATTAGCTCAAACACCTAGCATATTGCTGAAATGTTAGCTAAGGCCAAATTAGCTTGAAAAACCTTATTAGGTGTTAAATTAGCTCAAACAGTTAACATATTGCTGAAATGTTAGCTAAAAGCCAAATTAGCTTGAAAAACCTTGGTAGATACCAAATTAGCTCAAACAGCTAGCATATTGCTGAAATGTTAGCTAAAAGCCAAATGAGCTTGAAAAACCATATTTGGTGCTAAATTAACTCAAACACCTAGCATATTGCTGAAATGTTAGCTAAAAGCCAAATTAGCTTGAAAAACCTTATTAGGTGCTAAATTAGCTCAAACAGCTAGCATATTGTTGAAATGTTAGCGAAAGGAAAAATTTGCTTGAAAAACCTTGGTAGATGCCAAGTTAGCTCAAACAGCTAGCAAAGTGCTGAAATGTTAGGTAAAGCCAAATTAGCTTGAAAAACCTAATTAGGTGTTAAATTAGCTCAAACAGTTAACATATTGCTGAAATGTTAGCTAAAAGCCAAATGAGCTTGAAAAACCATATTTGGTGCTAAATTAACTCAAACACCTAGCATATTGCTGAAATGTTAGCTAAAAGCCAAATTAGCTTGAAAAATCTTATTAGGTGCTAAATTAGCTCAAACAGCTAGCATATTGTTGAAATGTTAGCGAAAGGAAAAATTTGCTTGAAAAACCTTAGTAGATGCCAAGTTAGCTCAAACAGCTAGCAAAGTGCTGAAATGTTAGGTAAAGCCAAATTAGCTTGAAAAACCTAATTAGGTGTTAAATTAGCTCAAACAGTTAACATATTGCTGAAATGTTAGCTAAAAGCCAAATTAGCTTGAAAAACCTTGGTAGATGCCAAAATAGCCCAAACACCTAGCATATTGCTGAAATGTTAGCTAAAAGCCAAATTAGCTTGAAAAGTGCATGCCAAATTTGCTGTATGAAAAAGTCTTGAAGCCATTAAAAATGATGGCAAAAGGTCAATTTACTGTATAACATGTAGTTAAGTCTAAAATGTTGAAAGACAGGCAAAAATGTACCTAAAAACCTTGTTGGAATGATAAATGTGTGTAAATGTGAATGAATCAATGAGATTCTTCAATTGTCACTGTTAGAATGAGTCAGGAAGACATCAAAGGGTCTGACAGGCAGATGTTTACAAACATTGGCCGCGCAGCTGCATGTCCTCTGCCTAATGAGACAGCAGAATCACTGAGCTGACGCTTCAATGTATTTCAATGGAGGTCACTACCTCCAAACAAATGTTCATATCTTCAAAAGTCTTTCACTTATCAGAAAAGTTGAACCCTTGTAAGAATCACGAGGCTTTGGGCTACAATGTGTAAAAGATTCATGCCTGTAGGTCAAAGCATGTTTACATAATCGCAAGTTAAAAACAGAGTTAGTGTTCGAACCAGCTGGAAAATTTAACATTGGCAGGTATAGGAGAAATTGGGGTACTTACTGTCAGTCTAGGGGCTGTGGGGCAAAAGTATTTGCCCTACAGCTTTGAGAGTTAGATTTTATGCATCTAGAGGGATTTTCCTACGTTTTGATGAAAAAATCATGTCACTGCGACAAACGGTGGCCGAGTTACAGCGATTTATCCATTTTTTTTTTTTTCTTAAAAAACCTGGTCTCCCCACTCTAGGTGATGACGTCACACACTCTAGATTCTCCTAAAATCGGGCAAAATGTACCAAATTGCCTCATTTCAAACAGCTGTAGTTCAAAAACTACAAGACATATCCAAAATAAAAGTAATGCATGTAATCTCCAAACCTTTCACTACATTTTAAAGTTTAAATGGTGTCTCTAGCTGAAAAAATTGTAGGAGGAGATACATTTCAAAAACAGTGCAAAAACGGATTCAAAAAGCGGACTTCCCATTGACTTCCATTATATTTTGAAATTCAAAAACTTTAAAAATTTCAAAAACTATAAATAATTGCAGAATTGTTTAAAAACTGCCAAAAAGTGCAAAAAATGCAGAACAAATGCATGTTTACATTTTTTAAAATAGCATAATGTATGCAGAAGTTAGGAATGCAGAAAGTTTGAAGCTGCAAAAGAGCCTTCCCCATGTATTCCTATGGGAAAAATTGCGGCAATTTTGTTGAATTGCATAAAAACCATAAGTTGCAGAAGAAATTTTAAAAGAGAGCAATAATGTCCTAAACAGGCTGAACATTTTGATGCGTAAATGGCAGAAATCGCATGAAGCATGCGGGAGATATGGATGACCGAAAACGTACGGAAGATTAAGAATAACTAGAAAATTGCATTTCCTGCGGAAATACGTTTGATTGCAGAATTGCAGAAGGTGGTTGCTTTTATATGCATAATTGTATAACTTTTAGCAGAAAAGGCTGAAATGTTTTAAAATGAAAACAATTTTTAATAAATTGCTAAAGTTTATTTAATTACCCAGTACACTGTTTGCATTTTGCTGAAATGTTAGCTAAAAGCCAAATTAGCTTGAAAAACCTTGCTAGTTGCCAAATTAGCTCAATCAACCAGCAAATTGCTGAAATGTTAGCTAAAGGCAAAATTAGCTTGAGAAACCTTGGTAGATGCCAAAGTAGCTCAAACAGCTAGCATATTTCTGAAATGTTAGCTAAAAGTCAAATTAGCTTGAAAATTTTTGGTAGATGCCAAATTAGCTCAGTTATCATATTGCTGAAATGTTATCTTAAGGCAAAATTAGCTTGAAAAACCTCGGTAAATGCCAAATTAGCTCAAACAGCTAGCGTATTGCTGAAATGTTAGCTAAAAGCCAAATTAGCTTGAAAAATCTTGGTGAATGCCAATTTAGCTCAGACAGCTAGCAAATTGCTGAAATGTTAGCAAAAGGCAAAATTAGCTTGAAAAACCTTGGTAGATACCAAATTAGCTCCAACAGCTAGCATATTGCTGAAATATTAGCTAAAGACAAAATTAGCTTGAAAAACTTTGGTAATGGCCAAATTAGCTCAAACACCTAGCATATCGCTGAAATGTTAGCTAAAAGCCAAATTTGCTTGAAAAACCTTATTAGGTGCCAAATTAGCTCAAACACCTAGCATATTGCTGAAATGTTAGCTAAAGGCCAAATGAGCTTGAAAAACCATATTTGGTGCTAAATTAGCTCAAACACCTAGCATATTGCTGAAATGTTAGCTAAAGCCAAATTAGCTTGAAAAACCTTGGTAGATGCCAAATTAGCTCAAACAGCTAGCATATTGCTGAAATGTTAGCTAAAGCAAATGAGCTTGAAAAACCCTGTTTGGTGCTAATTAGCTCAACACCTAGCATATTGCTGAAATGTTAGCTAAAAGCCAAATTAGCTTTGAAAAACCTTATTAGGTGCTAAATTAGCTCAAACAGTTACATATTGTTGAAATGTTAGCGAAAGAAAAATTTGCTTGAAAAACCTTTGGTAGATGCAAGTTAGCTCAAACAGCTAGCATATTGCTGAAATGTTAGCTAAAAGCAAATGAGCTTGAAAAACCATATTTGGTGCTAAATTAGCTCAAACAGTTAGCATATTGTTGGAAATGTTAGCTAAAAGCCAAATGAGCTTGAAAAACCATATTTGGTGCTAAATTAGCTCAAACAGCTAGCATATTGCTGAAATGTTAGCTAAAAGCCAATTTAGCTTGAAAAACCTTATTAGGTGCTAAATTAGCTCAAACACCTAGCATATTGCTGAAATGTTAGCTTAAAAGCCAAATTAGCTTGAAAAACTTATTTGGTGCTAAATTTACCTCAAACAGCTAGCATATTGCTGAAATGTTAGCTAACAGCCAAATGAGTTTGAAAAACCTTGGTAGAAGCCAAATTTGCTAAAACATTTAGCACATTGCTGAAATGTTAGCTAAAGTCAAATTAGCTTGAAAATCCTTGGTAGATGCCAAATTAGCTCCAACAGATAGCATATTGCTGAAATATTAGCTAAAGGCAAAATTAGATTGAAAAACCTTGGTAGTTGCCAAATTGGCTCAATCAACCAGCAAATTGCTGAAATGTTAGCGAAAGGCAAAATTAGCTTGAGAAACCTGGTAGATGCCAAATTAGCTCAAACAGCTAGCATATTTCTGAAATGTTAGCTAAAGCCAAATTAGCTTGAAAAACCTTATTAGGTGTTAAATTACTCAAACACCTAGCATATTGCTGAAATGTTAGCTAAAAGCCAAATGAGCTTGAAAAACCCTATTTGTGCTAAATTAGCTCAAACACCTAGCATATTGCTGAAATGTTAGCTAAAAGCCAAATTAGCTTGAAAAACTTATTAGGTGCTAAATTAGCTGAAACAGTTAGCATATTGTTTAAATGTTAGCTAAAAGCCAAATTAGCTTGAAAAACCATATTTGGTGCTAAATTAGCTTCAAACACCTAGCATATTGCTGAAATGTTAGCTAAAAGCAATTAGCTGAAAAACCTTATTAGGTGCAAATTAGCTCTAACAGCTAGCAATTGCTGATATTAGCTAAGAAAATTTGCTTTAATGGCCAAATTAGCTCAGACAGCTAGCACATTGCTGAAATGTTAGCTAAAAGCAAATTAGCTAGAAAAAACCTTATTAGGTGTTAAATTAGCTCAAACAGTTAACATATTGCTGAAATGTTAGCTAAAGCCAAATTAGCTTGAAAAACCTTATTAGGTGTTAAATTAGCTCAACAGTTAACATATTGCTGAAATGTTAGCTAAAAGCCAAATTAGCTTGAAAAACCTTGGTAGATGCCAAAATAGCCCAAACACCTAGCATATTGCTGAAATGTTAGCTAAAGCCAAATTAGCTTGAAAAGTGCATGCCAAATTTGCTGTATGAAAAAGTCTTGAAGCCATTAAAAATGATGGCAAAAGGTCAATTTACTGTATACATGTAGTTAAGTCTAAAATGTTGAAAGACAGGCAAAATGTACCTAAAACCTTGTTGGAATGATAAATGTGTGTAAATGTGAATGAATCAATGAGATTCTTCCATTGTCACTGTTTGAATGAGTCAGGAAGACATCAAAGGTCTGACAGGCAGATGTTTACAAACATTGGCCGCGCAGCTGCACCTCCTCTGCCTAATGAGACAGCAGAATCACTGAGCTGACGCTTCAATGTATTTCAATGGAGGTCACTACCTCCAAACAAATGTTCATATCTTCAAAAGTCTTTCACTTATCAGAAAAGTTGAACCCTTGTAAGAATCACAAGGCTTTGGGCTACAATGTGTGAAAGATTCATGCCTGTAGGTCAAAGCATGATTACATAATCGCAAGTTAAAAACAGAGTTAGTGTTCGAACCAGCTGGAAAATTTAACATTGAGTATAGGAGAAATTGGGGTACTTACTGTCAGTCTAGGGGCTGTGGGGCAAAAGTATTTGCCCTACAGCTTTGAGAGTTAGATTTTATGCATCTAGAGGGATTTTCCTACGTTTGATGAAAAAATCATGTCCACTGCGACAAACGGTGGCCGAGTTACAGCGATTATATCCATTTTTTTTTTTTCTTAAAAAACCTGGTCTCCCCCACTCTAGGTGATGAAGTCACACACTCTAGAATTCTCCTAAAATCGGGCAAAATGTACCAAATTGCCTCATTTTCAAACAGCTGTAGTTCAAAAACTACAAGACATATCCAAATAAAGTAATGCAGTAATCTCCAAACCTTTCACTACATTTAAAGTTTAAATGGTTGTCTCTAGCTGAAAATTGTAGGAGGAGATACATTTCAAAACAGTGCAAAAACGGATTCAAAAGCGGACTTCCCATTGACTTCCATTATATTTTGAAATCAAAAACTTTAAATTTCAAAACTATAATAATTGCAGAATTGTTTAAAAACTGCCAAAAAGTGCAAAAAATGCAGAACAAATGCATGTTTAAATTTTAAAATAGCATAATGTATGCAGAAGTTAGGAATGCAGAAAGTTGAAGCTGCAAAGAGCCTTCCCATGTATTCCTATGGAAAAATTGCCGGCAATTTTGTTGAATTGCATAAAAACCATAAGTTGCAGAAGAAATTTTAAAAAGAGAGCAATAATGTCCTAACAGCTGAACATTTTGATGCGTAAATGGCAGAAATCGCATGAAGCATGCGGGAGATATGGATGACCGAAAACGTACGGAAGATTAAGAATAAACTAGAAAATTGCATTTCCTGCGGAAATACGTTGATTGCAGAATTGCAGAAGGTGGTTGCTTTATATGCATAATTGTATAACTTTTAGCAGAAAAGCTGAAATGTTTTAAAATGAAAACAATTTTTAATAAATTGCTAAAGTTTATTTAATTACCCAGTACACTGTTTGCATTTTGCTGAAATGTTAGCTAAAAGCCAAATTAGCTTGAAAAACCCTTGCTAGTGTCCAAATTAGCTCAATCAACCAGCAAATTGCTGAATGTTAGCTAAAGGCAAAAATTAGCTTGAGAAACCTTGGTAGATGCCAAAGTAGCTCAAACAGCTAGCATATTTCTGAAATGTTAGCTAAAAGTCAAATTAGCTTGAAAATTTTTGGTAGATAGCCAAATTAGCTCAGTTATCATATTGCTGAAATGTTATCTTAAGGCAAATTAGCTTGAAAACCTCGGTAAATGCCAAATTAGCTCAACAGCTAGCGTATTGCTGAAATGTTAGCTAAAGCCAAATTAGCTTGAAAATCTTGGTGAATGCCAATTTAGCTCAGACAGCTAGCAAATTGCTGAAATGTAGCAAAGGCAAAATTAGCTTGAAAAACCTTGGTAGATACCAAATTAGCTCCAACAGCTAGCATATTGCTGAAATATTAGCTAAAGACAAAATTAGCTTGAAAAACCTTGGTAATGGCCAAATTAGCTCAAACACCTAGCATATCGCTGAAATGTTAGCTAAAAGCCAAATTTGCTTGAAAAACCTTATTAGGTGCCAAATTAGCTCAAACACCTAGCATATTGCTGAAATGTTAGCTAAAGGCCAAATGAGCTTGAAAAACCATATTTGGTGCTAAATTAGCTCAAACAGCATATTGCTGAAATGTTAGCTAAAGCCAAAGCTTGAAAAACCATTAGGTGCTAAATTAGCTCAAACAAGCATATTGCTGAAATGTTAGCTAAAGCCAAATTAGCTTGAAAAACCTTGGTAGATGCCAATTAGCTCAAACAGCTAGCATATTGCTGAAATGTTAGCTAAAAGCCAAATGAGCTTGAAAAACCCTATTTGGTGCTAAATTAGCTCAAACACCTAGCATATTGCTGAAATGTTAGCTAAAAGCCAAATTAGCTTGAAAAACCTTATTAGGTGCTAAATTAGCTCAAACAGTTAGCATATTGTTGAAATGTTAGCTAAAGAAAATTGCTTGAAAAACCATATTTGGTGCTAAATTAGCTCAAACAGTAGCATATTGTTGAAATGTTAGCTAAAAGCCAAATGAGCTTGAAAAACCATATTGGTGCTAAATTAGCTCAAACAGCTAGCATATTGCTGAAATGTTAGCTAAAAGCCAAATTAGCTTGAAAAACCTTATTAGGTGCTAAATTAGCTCAAACACCTAGCATATTGCTGAAATGTTAGCTAAAAGCCAAATTAGCTTGAAAAATCTTTTTGGTGCTAAATTTACCTCAAACAGCTAGCATATTGCTGAAATGTTAGCTAACAGCCAAATGAGTTTGAAAAACCTTGGTAGAAGCCAAATTTGCTAAAACATTTAGCACATTGCTGAAATGTTAGCTAAAAGTCAAATTAGCTTGAAAATCCTTGGTAGATGCCAAATTAGCTCCACAGTACATATTGCTGAAATATTAGCTAAAGGCAAAATTAGATTGAAAAACCTTGGTAGTTGCCAAATTAGCTCAATCAACCAGCAAATTGTGAAATGTTAGCGAAAGGCAAAATTAGCTTGAGAAACCTTGGTAGATACCAAATTAGCTCAAACAGCTAGCATATTCTGAAATGTTAGCTAAAGCCAAATTAGCTTGAAAAACCTTATTAGGTGTTAAATTAGCTCAAACACCTAGCATATTGCTGAAATGTTAGCTAAAAGCCAAATGAGCTTGAAAAACCCTATTTGGTGCTAAATTAGCTCAAACACTAGCATATTGCTGAAATGTTAGCTAAAAGCCAAATTAGCTTGAAAAACCTATTAGGTGCTAAATTAGCTGAAACAGTTAGCATATTGTTTAAATGTTAGCTAAAAGCCAAATTAGCTTGAAAAACCATATTGGTGCTAAATTAGCTCAAACACTAGCATATTGCTGAAATGTTAGCTAAAGCAAATTAGCTTGAAAAACCTTTAGGTGCCAAATTAGCTCAACAGCTAGCATATTGCTGAAATTTAGCTAAAGCCAAATTAGCTTGAAAAACCTTGGTAAAATTAGCTCAAACAGTTACATATGCTGAAATGTTAGCTAAAGCCAAATTAGCTTGAAAAACCTTATTAGGTGTTAAATTAGCTCAAACAGTTAACATATTGCTGAAATGTTAGCTAAAAGCCAAATTAGCTTGAAAAACCTATTAGGTGAAATAGCCAAACAGTTAACATATTGCTGAATGTTAGCTAAAAGCCAAATTAGCTTGAAAAACCTTGGTAGATGCCAAAATAGCCCAAACACCTAGCATATTGCTGAAATGTTAGCTAAAAGCCAAATTAGCTTGAAAAGTGCATGCAAATTTGCTGTATGAAAAAGTCTTGAAGCCATTAAAAATGATGGCAAAAGGTCAATTTACTGTATAACATGTAGTTAAGTCTAAAATGTTGAAGACAGGCAAAAATGTACCTAAAAACCTTG
>BNCR01000487.1:7500-29231 GCA_014656515.1 Oryzias celebensis
CACTCCCACACGTTCGTTTCCTCCCTCCTTTTGTCTTCCTCTGGTTCTTCGGTTCTCTCTTCTCTCTGCAGAACTGAAGCAGTTCCTGGGGTGTTTGCTCCCACTCTGCTTTGCCATTCATCTGTAAGGAAACAGAAACAATAATCTCTTATAGAAAATGCATTTTCTGAAATGGTTGTTTTTGTTTCTGAAAGATAGATGAGAAAAAATCCAACAAAACTCTCGACCTTCAAGCTTAAAGTGTTGGTTGATTTCAGTCTGACATATTTGTCTGTTCCATTCTGTGAGTCATAAAATTATGGCTTTTATTATGGCTACGTTTTTTATTATTTTTCATTTGAGTCTTAGAAAATGATCCACAGATGATTCAGACTTGAGCCTGCTGGATAGCAGAACAACAATGAAGTACAACATCCTGCAGAGGACTGAAGGTGTCTGTTTACATGCATGCATAGCCCTTCAGTGCAGGTCTGCAGTGTGAGGTGTTCTCTGTTCTCTGGTTTTACATAAAACTTCAGAAGACGACATGGTTTCATTTTTCCCAAGCAGCGTTGGATGGCCTGCAGGTGGTACCCGCCATCACCCTCGTACCCACGCCCTCGCCTCTACATGCCCACATCACAGCCCCCACCACAATGCACCACCGACGCCATCACCGCCGGCCTCTACACCCCAACGCCGCCCTCACTGCCCACCTTTGACCCGACCTTACTTGCTAAGCAGCCACAATGCACCCCTGACCTCCCCTCCCACCTTTGTCTTCCTGTAGATGCTGGATTTACCCCAAGGCTGAGCATTTGCATGCCTATCTCCTTCATTCCCTGCAGACTGCGGTGACTGCACATTTCCAATCATCTGTGAATGATTCTTTAGATACAAAAATGTCGACTGAAAACATTTTCAGTCCACAGTGTGACCTCTGTGTTCATCTTCTCATCCTCACCTGCTTGTTTGTGCATGAAAGGTGCTTTTCTCTCTGTTGTGAAGCTTTTCTAGCTGTGAGTATGTCTGAGCAGTCAGTCGACTCTTGGCCTTTTCTTCAAGGGTGTCATGAGAAAATCCTGTTGCATATCTAGCACTGATCTCTAATGAGGGCATAACTTGAAAAGGTCTAAGTCCTCTTCTGTTGGCAGCAGAGAAAGGACAAAACAAAAACCTCAGTTTGCACAGATGTTATGCTTTCCAGGACGTTCTGGTTCAGATTCAGCTCTGGCCTTTCTGTTTGGTTTGCATGGTGTTCTCAAATGTTCATCTCTGGTTTCTCCCACTGTGCAAAAACACGTTCGATATGTTGACTTCTGAGTCTAGGTTTCTGTGGGGGAGACTGTTGTGAGGTATGAACTGTGCTGGGTGCTCTCTGTGGGGAGATTTATGAAAAGGTGGATGAGACTGCTGATCTGCTCAAGTCATCCTGTAATATTCAGAGCTCCACTTTCACATACGTAACTTTAGCATCAACCAACATCATCAGGAGCAGAAATGAAAGCATATTTTCTTTTATTTCTAGATCACTTTGGATCTATGCACTTAAAAACACAACTGACATTCTTTTAACAGTGACAACTTTAGAACCTTTCCAGCAGAGGTCACTTTTGGGGCACTTTACTAAACTCCTCCAGAGGGGCAATTGTCTCTGTGTTGGGACTCGTTTTTCGCCACTTTCTGCTTTTGCAGGAAGTGGTTGAAGGTTGATGTTGTCATCTTTCACAGCTGGATGTGTGGAGCAGGACCTCTCAGGCTGAAGATGAGTTATCAGGCTCCCTCCAGGCTTCTCGTTGTAATCATGAACCTGTTTTCTTGCAGTCGTTTTCTGTTGAATCCTGGTGGGAAGGACGGTTCTGATCTTCCAGCTGATCAGCGGTCCTGCTGGACTCACACCTGTTCTGCTGGGTATAAAGGATATCTCTGTCTGCTCAAGTTTCAGTGATCAGCTCTCAAAGCTGCTTCCAGCTTCCCAGCTTTGACAAAGTGTTCATGTGGGGATGGAGTGGGTATAGACTGAAGTGTGGAAAAATGTCATGTAGTTACAATAAAGAGGTATATGACCTCTATGGAGGAGCAGCTGCAGTGTGAAGCCTTCCAGCAGACTTTAACCTCTGAGATGGGAGCTCAGTCCAACCCTCCCTCTCTTTGAGTGTTCCCAGTCCCACCGCTCCTCCCCAGAACATCAATTAAAGGAACTCTGCTGTGATGAAACATTAGGAGTCTGCGAGGGTTTCAAATTTTTAGCCTGCAAGAAACACCAAATACACCAAACAAATTACTGCTTTTAGTTAACATGTGGAAGAGGAACTGCATGACCAAAGATCCATCTGGGTTACTAAAGCAATTTGGGTCAAGAGTTTTGCTCAAGGGTTTCTGTGCTTGATGGGCACAGATGGTTGCACTGGACATTTGCTAAAGAACACCCAGAAGGCTTGGGCCTTTGTGTCTTGCTTAACCCTCAGTCATTACTGCCCTTACAAGTGGATACAGGGTATCCAAGGGCAAAAATTGACAAATTTGCAGGTGGCCCATGAAATAGCAAAGTTGTAGACTACTCGATGAACGAGTAGAACCAAAATGTTCCTGCTCAGGAGTGTAGTGTAAAGGGCATAATCCATACATCATAACTGCAAGTAACTTACATTATCTGTACAAATATTTCATGATACACTTAACCACACTCACACTCACAGCAATGGTACGTTACATTTTCATGACGTCCCTGCTCCTGTGTTCATATGTTTTGTGATGTTTAAGTTTATTTATTTAATTTTTAATTTCCTGCCACCAGCCTGTTCTCCTTCATTCTGGGTTCCCCACCACTGGTTCTTGACACTAGCATCCATCCCACCCAGCTTCACTCCTGGGTTCCAGAACTCAGTCCATGTGGTGGTCCATGTAAATGTTTGGGCAAACAGATTTAAATGAGCTGAAATTAAAATTCCACTCTGTGAAGAATCCACTTGGCACTTGTCAGTTCACCCAACTCACCTAGACTTAACTAATTTAACACAAATAGGAAAACACAAAAAACAACTGACACAGTCTTTGACTCAATTTTGCAAAACAAAAACTGTTATTGCTAAAAAAAACCAAAAAACATTATTGCAAAACAGGTTTTCCATCAGTGATCTGACACAAAGAGGCGGCTGCTTCCATTCTTCTGGTTACGGCATTGCAGACATGACAAAACCGTAACAAAACCGGCTCACAAATGAATAAAAAGAATCAAATCTCTGTGTGAAGATGGACAGACTTGAGAAATGCACTTCTTGTAGGATTTAAATGCTTTTAGATGCTTTGCTCCTAATCTGTGCCTATTTGAAGCACAGATTAATAATCCAAAACACTTGTTGAGACCTGACAAAGACCCAGCGCGATATAAAATGCTATGACAGGGTCAAGCAGACTCTGCTTTAAAGCAGCAGAACCATGGGGAACTTAGTGAGCTTTCTTTTGTGAGATCTTCAGTAATCTCCCTAAACCCTGGTCTCTGATACACCTGTGAAGAAGTGGCTGGATTATGAGGTAAGATAGCTGTCAAAAAGAAACTTATCTATAAAGATAAAGTTGTATTCATAAAGACAAAATATAAATTTGTGCACAACTTTGCAGAAAAAATATGAATACAACCTTTAGTTTTACGTTGCTCATGTCTGTTTTGAATATGATTTGTCTTTGTCTTGAATACGAATTTCTCCTGTTAAATCACTTATAAAAATACATCGCGGGGTCACAGGCATAAACATCGAGTCCCGGAGCATCGATTCATCCAACTGCGCATGTGTGATAAAGTTTATTTATTAAAAAAAATAAAATAGAACTTTCAGGAATTTTATTTAACCCATATTGAGAAAAATATTTTGAAGCCATAGCTCTGTAGAAAAGTAGATAAAATAGATTATAAAAATCAGCAATCTCCGGCCGCATTTTATTGTTTTCAGGCTACAGCAGATGATTGTGTAAACAATGCAGCAGAGGGTCATTTTAGAACCAGAAGTGATTGAAAACAGCCTAGAAAGACGTAGCAGACGTACAACTCCACTCATTCAGTGTAAAATAAAAACATCTCTGCTGAAATTAGTTGATAATAAGAGGATAAAGAAACCAATATGGCTAAGCTAACTTGGAGATAAAGTATGCTAACTGGCAGCCGACTGTTGCAGCAGTAAAAACAAACAAAAAAGTCAATAGGATCAGAAAAGCCAACTGTCTTTCTGTTTCTATTCCTTTTTAACTATTGTTACAGTTGGTTGCCAGTTAGCCTACTTTAGCTCTGAGTTAGCTTTGCTATCTTTGTTATTTCTGTCAGGGTTGACGTGAGGACACAAATGCAGACGGCACTCGTAAATGCAAAGTCTCAGCTTTATTTAAGTAAGGGTACCAAAAGCTAAACACGAACTCATGAAGCTACCAAAACCACCCGACAACCAGTGCAAGGGAGACGAGGACTTATAACTAGAAGGAGAGGATGAGGTTAGTATCAACAGGTGTGCCAAATTACGGAGGGAGAGAACACACACTAGGAGGGGAGTGTCAAGAGACCTGAATGACCAATCATGTGAAAACACAGGAAGTGAACACCAACAGCAAAATAAAACAGGAAGTGAACACCAACAAAAAACAACCATTGTCGCGGGTCCAAACCCCCACAATTTCCATCCATTTTCTAAGCCCGCTATTGTAATGAAGACACCAAGGCATGTGGATCCACATGCAAACTCTTTTTTTTTACACGGGCAAGACATGGCGAAGTCAAAAGGCAGGCAAAGGTCATAACAGAGGAGCTAGGCGGGAGACGAGGAAACAGGCAAGGGTCAAACACAGGTAGGCAACAAGGAAACAACGCTTAGACTGAACCACAAAGAGAGAACAAGACTACGCAAGGATGTAGACAGAGAGCAGAGCTATAACTGGTAGAGGTGATGACAGAATGAGGATCAGCTGCGAGGATGGGAACAGGATGCAGTGCATGCAGAGAGATGACGTGAGGAAGTAGACGGTGATCAGAACTCAGGTCAAGGATCCCTTTGGTGGTCGAAGGTTAAAGCGACTGGCTGAACCCTGACAGAGCCTCACTTGCAGCCATTTTGCGAAACCTTTTAGCAAGGACGTTAGAGGCGCTGCCACGATACTGAAGCCCCTGATGAAGTGTATGTAGAAGTTGGCGAAACCCAGAAAGCGTTGGAGTTCCTTGACAGAAGCTAGTTGGGGCCACTGCAGCACTGCATCCACCTTCCCTTGATCCATGGCCACCCCCTGAGCACTGATTACATATCCCAAGAAAGACACAGAAGTATGGTGGAATTCACACTTTTCACGTTTGATATACAGGTTATAGCCGATCAATCTCTGCAGGACCTGACGCACGTGTGAGGCATGCTCCTCCATGGTGTCAGAATAAATCAAGATGTCATCGATATATACTATGACGCATCTTTGGAGCATGTCTTGGAAAGCGTTACACAGACAAAACAGCATTACGAGGTACTCGTAATGTCCAGTGGTGGTACAGAAGGCGGTTTTCCACTCATCTGCTTCTCGGATGCACACCAAATTGTAGGCGCTTCTCAGATCTAACTTACTGAAGAAGCGAGTCTGGCGCAACTGCTCAAGGGCTGAGGGAACCAAAGGCAGATTGTAATGATATCTAACAGTGACTTCGTTAAGGCCATGATAATCAATGCATGGGCGAAGACCCCTATCCTTTTTCTTTACAAAAGAAAATCCAGCTGAAGCGGGGGGATGTGGAGGGTCTAATGAACCCCTTGGCTAGTTCCTTCTGAATGTATGCGATCATGGCCTCAGTTTCAGTTTGTGACAATGGATACCCTCTACCACATGGAGGTGCGGCCTCAGAAACCAGTTCAAAGCCACAGTTGTACAGTCTGTTAGGTTGAAGGCGGGTAGCGTGTTGCTTGTTGAAAGCCTCTTGTAGATCGTGATAATGAGAGGGTAGAGAGTCAGATGAACTGTCAAAGTCTTCTAGATCTAGCCAGGTGGTGGCGATCGGGTTCAGACGAGGGAGAAAGGCAGGATGACGCTGAGGAGGATCACCCTGACGGACGTGCTGGCAGCAAGAGGGAGAGTCAAAGATGAATTTTTTGGTTGACCAGCTGATGTTGGGGTCATGTCTCTCGAGCCAGGGGAGTCCCAGGATGACTGGAGACTGAGATGACTTGATCGTGAAGAGCTGGACGGTTTCATGATGGTTGGGCTGACAGTGCAGTTGGACATCCTCGGTTAGGTACTTTATCTGCCCGGAACCCACGGGTCGACCATCTACCGCTGACACCGCCACCCTCGAAGTGCAAGGGAGCATAGGAATATGATTAGCTTTAGCAAACTCTAGATCTATGAAATTTCCCACTGCCCCTGAATCTAACATCGCGGTTGTCTCTACGTGCTTACCCTTAAACATGAGTGATATAGGGATTTCAAAAGTAACGGAAGAATCACTCACCAAGCGCTCCGACCGCCTGGAGGGACGGTCAGGACAGGCAGCACGCAGATGACCTGGGAGGCCGCAGTAGAGGCAGAGGTTTTCACGAAACCGCCTATCTCTTTCTTCTGGGGACAGACGGGTGGAACCCAGCTGCATGGGTTTGGCCCCGGCTCCGAGATGGGGATTCAATGAGGTTCCCACCACAGACGGAGGGTCTGCTCTGACATTCTTTAGCTTTCTGGCACTCATAAGGTTGTCCTATCTTATAGCCACGGCGATCAGCTGATCCAGATCAAGGACCTTGTCACGGCATGCTAATTTCCGTTGCAGTTCTTGGGAAAGCCTGCGGCGAAACAGTTTTGAACCCGCAAGGGGACCACTTAGACTGGGCGGCTGGGGTATGAAATCTCAGTGAGTAAGCAGCAGCACTGTCGTTACCCGGCTTGATGTCGAGCAGTAACTCCCCGGGTTCCCTCCCATCAGGGGAATGTTGGAACACATCACGAATCAGGCCCGTGAACGTGTCATGGAAATGGAACGGAAGAGAACCGCCGGACCAGATTGCGGCCAGCCATTCCAACACCTTACCAGATAATAAAGAACATAGGAAGGCCAGTTTGGACTCCTCAGTGGAATATTGATGGGCCTGCTGATGCAGATATAGCTGGCACTGCATGAGAAATCCATTGCAAAGTTTAGGCTTGGCATTGAATTTATCCGGCAAGGAAAGGCACGCGCCGAAGGCGGCCACGTTAACCGCAGGGGAATTTCCGATGCTGTCTGACAAAGGTGGTAAACGTGAAGTCAAATTACAGGCTGGGTTAACAGCTGAGTCATTATGCCTTCGGTGGCTACCGTCAAACGCTGAAGTTGTCTCCCATGTTCCTCTAACATGGCGGCGCATTCGGTAGGATTTGTGAGCGAGGGAACTTCCGTTGCTGGATCCAAGTTCGGTGTCGGCTTCAACAAAGACATCAAATGCACCGAGGCGTGTGGATCCACATGAAAACTCTTTTTTTTCGGGGGTCATAACAGAGGAGCTAGGCGGGAGACGAGGAAACAGGCAAGGATAAAACACAGGTAGGCAACAAGGAAACAACACTTAGACTGAACCACAAAGAGAGAACAAGACTACGCAAGGATGTAGACAGAGAGCAGAGCTATAACTGGTAGAGGTGATGACGGAATGAGGATCAGCTGCGAGGACGGGAACAGGATGCAGTGCATGCAGAGAGATGACGTGAGGGAGCAGACAGTGATCAGAACTCAGGTCAAGGATCCCTGTCAGATGGCTAAAACTCCACGTCAGTTACCAGCTAGTCCCCTCCAGCCCCTCATTGACTATGGTCACATCTCGCTGTGGACTTCATCACGGATCTACCTAAATCACAGGGCCATACAGTAAACCTCATGGTTATCGACACATTCTACAAAGCATGTCGTCTAATCCCTCTACCCAAACTATGGACTGCGGTGGAAACAGCGGAGTAGCTGCTGACATATGTTTTCCGTCATTACAGCTTACTAGAATACATCATGCCAGATTGAGGACCACAATTTACTTCACATGTGGAGGGAGCTCTCCAAAAGTCTTAACATAAATGTGAGTCTCACATCGGGTTACCACCCTCAGTCTAACGGCCATGTTGAACGTTTGAATCAGGAAGTGACCCGGTTCCTGAGATCCTATTGCAGTTCATGTCAGGACTGGAGTCGGTACTTGCTCTGGTATGCACAGAACTCTCTGAGTAAAGCCGCCTCAGGCTTGACCCCTTTCCAGTGCGTACTTGGTTTCCAACCCCCATTCTTTCCGTGGGACAGAGAGCCATCTGGCGTACCTGCAACCTATGACTGGTTTTCTCGGTGTGAGGACACCTGGGAGGCAGCACATATCCAACCGGGGCATGCCGTTCTCAGATATCAAGGGCAAGCAGATAAACGTCGGTGAGAGGGACCTCACCTGGCTCCTGGACTGTGGGTGTGGCTATCCACTCATGACCTTCAGCTGCGTTTGCCCTGCAAAAAGCTTAGTCCCAGGTTTGTGGGTCCCTTCAAGATTCTGCGACTCCTGTGTCTTTCCGCCTCCAGCTGCCTCCCAATTACATCTCACCAGCAGTGTTGAAACTGTTGAAACCAGCAGCAGCTTCCTCCGAGGACACTCCTCTGTCCACAGAGGTGGTGGATAGCGAAGAGGCCTACTTTGTGCATGAGCTCCTGGACCATCTGACCTCCGCTATCTTGTCTTCACCAGCTTCTTCCCATCATCTCATTACCACACTGCTTATATGCCAGTCTCACCCTCTCCTCTGAGTAGTCTTGAACTTGACTCACTTTTGTTCAGTCTAAGCTATTCTCCTGTCATTCCTACCTGTTTGTGTTTTGACCTTCACCTGTTTTGCTGACTCCCGCCTTGCTCCTTGTTATTGACCCTCGCCTGTCTCAGACCTCGCCTCACCTTGCCTTGTCCTCTTGTTATTAAACTCTGTTCGCATATGGATCCACACGCCTCAGTGTCCTCCTTACACATACTGACATTGGTCTTCTCTTTTCCTTCATTGCATCTTGCAGCAACTGAACCCTTTTTTATTTTTTTCCTTTCTCCAAATCTCATTATATAGTTGTGGTAGCTTCCTCTCCACTGCAGCAGCTCAGACATTCAGATCCCGGCAAAAACGAGGGGCTGAGATGACGCCAAAGGGAAGGAAAAAGCCGAGTCAGGGTTTCACACAAGAGGTGCAAAACACGAAAGCTGAAAGAACAGCGATATATCTGCAGATTCTGCCTGAACGTGCTGATGGAGCATGCCAGGTAGCGAACGCGTCAAGATCCTGCAGCTTTTGTTTGTCAAAACCGTTAGTTCTGCATTCTCTCCACTCAGCCAAAAAATAAATAATGAAAAAAAGGAACCTTCTGGGAGTTCAAGAGCAAAATGTGATGCTGTACCATCAAATGCAGAACATAAAAGAGGACAAAACATTTCATTGTGGAGGAAAACATAAGGTATTACAAAAAAGCAGCAAGTAGATGCTCGCAATAGCTTTTCTGTTTAGTAATATTCAGCTTCAAAATATTTTACTACCCCCCCCAACAGGAACATTATGGTTGAACTTCAATCAGTAGAGTTATCATAAATTCTGCAGGTGATAATAGTTTTACATACCCTGTGCAGCAAACCTGAAACCTCTGACTGAAAACCCTCTGATACTGTACAGGTTTGTCCATCACTTTTTTTTACCTAATACAACACTTTTCATTGTCAAATCTACTCCAGTGGATCCAGACTCATCTCCAGCACAAAAGCAGCCACCTTCTTCAGTCTCTTTGAGCGTCTGGTGCTATTGCTCCAGCAGATAAACTGAATTCTGCACCACAGAAAGTCTTATTTATTTCAGTCAGAACTGGAAAACAGAACATGAACTCATGAAGCTACCAAAACCATCCGACAACCAGTGCAAGGGAGACGAGGACTTATAAACAGAAGGAGAGGATGAGACAAGTACCAACAGGTGTGTCACTTTAGGGACGGAGAGAGCACAATAGGAGGGGAGAGTCAAGAGACCTGAAACGAGAAGACATGTGTAACACAGGAAACAGGCACCAACAACAAAATAAAACAGGAAACGTCAAACATCAAAAAACAACCATAGTCCTGGGTCCCGAACCCCACAGTACACTACACCCCCCGCCGGGGAAGCATCCAATGTGGGGAAGCCTGTCTCGGTGTCGGCAATTGAAGTCCCTGATGAGTGCCCGATCCAGTATTCATGAAGCAGGCTCCCAGGACCTCTCCTCGGGCCCGTACCCCTGCCAGTCCACCAGATATTGGAGGCCACGTCCCTGCCCCCGAACGTCCATCAGGCGACGGACAGTGTAGGCTGGCTGGACCTCAATGATGCGGGGAGAGGGTGGCGGAGAGGAAGGCCGAAGCAGGGGACTCGTAACATGAGGCTGGGAGACAGCTGGGAGACATGACAGACCAGGTGGATGCGCAAGGACCTGGGCAAGTGCAGCCTGACCGCCACTGGATTGATGACTTTCAGGATCTGGAATGGGTCGATGAACTTGGGGGACAGCTTCTTGGATTCCGTCCGAAATCTTATGTGTGACGTGGACAGCATGACGGACTGACCTGGTAGGTAGGAAGATGCTGGCGTGCGCCGATGATCTGCCAGCCTCTTGTTGGTAGCTCCTGAATGCAACAGGGCTGCTCGAGCCTCCCACCAAGTACACCGACAGCAGCGGTAGAGATGCTGGACCGACGGAACGGCCACTTCCGTCTCCTGCTCGGGAAACAGGGGGGGTTGGTACCCCAGGGAGCACTCAAACGGGGACATGCCAGAAGCAGAAGAGGTGAGGGAGTTGTGAGCATACACCACCCATGGCAACAGGGAGTTCCAGGAGGTCTGGCGTCGGGAAGAGATACACCTGAGGGCGGCCTCCAAGTCCTGGTCAGTCCGTTCCGCCTTACCATTACTCTGTGGGTGAAAACCTGAAGACAGGCTGGCAGTGGCCCCAAAAGCCCTACAGAACGCCTTCCAGACTTGTGAGATGAACTGGGGCCTTGTTCTGGGCACAAAATGTTAACTAGTTGAGTAGTGAGGCATATTTAAGGCTTACTAGTTAACTAGTGCACAGCAAAAAGCCCACTAGTTAACTAGTGCATCCTTGTAAGAGTCACTAGCTCTTAATTTAGTCTGTTTAATTTAGTTTAACAATCAGCTACTGTTTAAATGTTATAACTGTCTTGACGTTTTTTTGTATAAATATCAATATGAAGCTCACTTAGAAAATTATGTTGTAAGTTTCGTCCATATTAATGAAATTTAACTTAATTGAATTCATTTAAATTGTATTTGAGTGTCTGTTTTTGTTGTCATATGTAATTGCAGGCAGATGATCATTGGCAATAATAAAAAACAAACATAAAAATAGCAATTCTCTACCTCTCACAGTGGCTATTAGGCTACTACAGTGATTGGACAAACAATTTTTGACTGTTATCCAATTAGGATTGTAGTCTCGCCCCCTTAATGAAAATGCTCACTTTGCAGTATCAATGACAAAATAAAATGAATTTCAGTTTTAATAAAAAGTGTCCCATGGCTGGAAAGGTAAAGATGAGGAATTCTTTACAGAAATTCAAGGGTCTGCAAAGTGGCTGGAAAGGTAAAGATGAGGAATTCTTTACAGAAATTCAAGGGTCTGCAAAGTGATGTTGGATCACTATCAAAATATAACTAATTATTTCATTACTCATTTGGTGAAAATGTGTCCATAACATCCGGTGACAAGTTGCCAACAAACAAACAGACCCTGGTGAAAACCTTCTTGACATGGGTAAGGAAAAAAGAGTTTTCTAAAAAACCTGTGCTCACTCTGCTCTGGTTCATCTAGTGACCATTTTAGATATTACAGCTATGCATAACTCAGTAAAGTTAAGGAAATATTAGTCTATCATTGCTAAAAAATGTTATATGAAAAGAGAAGCATTCTATTTTTTTTTAATATTTTGAAAACTAACTATATCTGCATTTTTTATTGTGAATCCTGGTTCACATCTCATAATATTTGAAAGTAACAGACTTTATCATACGCCTTGTTCCTTTCTGTCATTTCTCTTTTGTCCTTCATCTCAGCTGCTTTACTCTCTCAAAATAAAATTCATATTATAATAAATCACATCTTTGTCTCCATTTCTGTTAATTCCCTGAGCAAAATCAGCAAAATACCTGGTGAAGTGATGAAAACAGACTTTTGTTTCTGTGGAAACAAAAACAAAAAGATCACTGCCCCTTTAAAAGCCTCAAGTGCAGTGCTTTGGAACAGACCAATTCCTGTCCTGCCCTTTAATTTGCGTACAAAGTGTCACTAGCTTACTAGTTGACACAAATGTGCGCACTAGTTAACTAGTTAGGTTTCTAAATTGCAACAGGTTAACTAGCTGACTTCTAAAATGCTCACTAGTGAACATGAATGAGCCATAATGGCAGCTAGTATACTAGTTAGCCCTAAAAATTGCCACTAGTCAACTAGTAAGAGCTAAAAAGCCTTCTAGTGAACAACTAGTTGCATTAATATTCATATATCATTGAAATATCTAACTTAGTGTTATCTTGTTTGGTATTCAAACATTATAAGTGTCTTCTTTAGCATTCTAGTGAGTAACTACTGTGTTAGCCACTGCTGTCTAAGCAGTCTGCAACATAGTTTCTTTGCTTAGCCAAACACCGCTAGCCTTTGCTAAGTGCTAGCATGGCCTCCACCTCGTCTGCTTTCACTCCTCTGTCCTGCTCCATATGGCACATATGTTCAGTGAAGATCCTGCCTCCTTTAGTGAAGATAGTGGCAGATGTGTTAAGTGTAGCCTTATTTTAGACTTGGAGGCCAGGTTAGAGCAGTTAGAAGCGCGGCTACGCACATCGGATGCTAAGCCTGTTAGCCAGATTATTACCCGCAGTGCAGCTCACAATACTGGAACGAAACTGCCGAGCACTCAAGCCCTCCCGGGAAGCAGCCGGGGAAAACTCAGGATGGGTTTGTACCGGTGGGAAGAAAGCATAGTGCTAAACGTAAACACTTAGAGCTACCGAAGTTCCCGCTACATAATACGTTTTCTACCCTCGGCAACACGCCAGATGAACCGTCAACTCTAGTTATCGGCTCCTCTGAAGTTAGACACGTGAAGCTCCTGACAGCCACAGTCAGGTGTTATCCGGGAGCCAGAGTTGGTGACATAGAAGGAAACCTTAAAATGTTCGCTCAGAGTAAACCCAGGTTCCGTCAAGTTGTGATTCACGCAGGCGGTAATGACGCCCGACGGAGACAATCACAAGTTCTTAAATTAAACATTGAATCTGTGTGTAAACTTGCTAAGTCAATGTCGGATACTTATTTTCTCTAGTCCGCTCCCAAACCTAGTCAGTGATGAAATGTACAGCCGCTTTTCATCATTTAACCGCTGGTTAACTAGATGGTGCCCACAAAACGGTGTTAACTTTGTAGACAATTGGAGCGCGTTTTGGGGAAAGCCCGGTCTCATGCGTAGAGATGGCATCCATCCCACTTTTGATGGCGCCACTCTTCTTTCTAAGAAGATTTCTGCGAGCATTAACAGTACAACCTGACAACCCAGGGACAGGTTCTGGGCACAGAGCAGCAGTTTAAAACTCTCCTCTGAGTTCCCTTTAGCGTCAGACCAAACCCCAACACAGCACATAGTTAGTCCAGCAGCTCCTAGCTTTAGCTTATGCGCTGAAAGGCGAGTAAAACACAAAAATCTAAAAGTAAAAGCTACTAATACTCTCAATAACAACAAGCAAAATCATGATGTCATTAAATGTGTGTTACTAAACATTAGATCCATTTCCTCTAAGTCCCTTTTAGTCAATGAGTTAATCAATGATAACAAACTTAGCCTGCTAGCTCTAACAGAAACCTGGCTTCAACAGGATGACTGTTGTGACCAAGGAGGTGAGTGGAACCCAAGAGCAGACAAGTTTTAAAAGATGAGAAGGTTATGTTTATTGATTAGGCGAATAGTGGAGCAGAATGACAGAGCAGGCAGGTAGGCAGGCAAGCTTAGCTGATGGAGCGGGCTGGCTGGTAGGCAGACAGGTGAGCTGACAGAGCGGATGGCTGGCTGGCAGACAGGTGAGCTGACAGAGCGGGCGGGCGGGCGGGCGGGCTGGCTGGCTGGCTGGCTGGCTGGCTGGCTGGCTGGCTGGCTGGCTGGCTGGCTGGCTGGCTGGCTGGCTGGCTGGCAGACTGACACACAAGCAGGATAACGATCTGACAATGGCTGGAGGTTTGATGCTGCTTAAAAAGCCATGGTGATGAAGATCAGGTGAAGATGATCTGGAACAGGTGCCGTCGCTTGACGAGGGGAAGGAACGCCTCCAGGGCACAACAGATGACTATGTTAGGTTGAATGAAGCAACCCCTCCTAATTATAATAACCATCAGAAATCCAGGATTTCTGGGAAAGGAGGTGGGTTAGCAGTAATATTACAGTCTAGCTTACTTCCTAACACTAAAGCCAAACACTTTTATAGTTCCTTTGAAAACATCATATTGTCTATAAATCACTCAAACAGGAAAACCCCTAAATCTTTTTTATTCATAAATATTTATCGCCCTCCTGGCCCATACTCTGAATTTTTAATTGAGTTTGCAGACTTTCTATCAACTATTGTTTTAGATTCTGATAAAATAATCGTTGTTGGGGATTCAGTCCCAGTAAAAACAATCAGTTTGTTAATGACTTTATGGAGACCCTCAGGAGAACACTAGATGTTGTTGCTCCTTTGAAACCAAAAATATTTAGACAAAACCGAGTATCACCGTGGTTTAACACTGAAACACAGTCCCTTAAACAAGGGAGCAGTCGGCTCAGAGCAGTCCCTGAATAACTGGAAATATAGCCTTTTAAATTATAAAAAATCTCTGTGTAAAGCCAGAACCCAATACTGTTCAACTTTAATATCACAGAATGGAAGTAATCCGAGATTTCTTTTTAGTACTATAGCCAGACTGACCAGCAGTCACAGCTCAGTGGAACCACATATTCCTGCTACTCTCAGCTCTGAGGAATTTCTTTCATTCTTCGATTGTAAAATCCTAAATATTAGACAAAAGCTGAACAAAGTTATCCCTACTATCAGCCCAGAGCAGACTAAAACAGTAGAAACAAAGGCATCTATAAAAACCTCTGTAACATTAGACTGCTTCACTGCTGTAGATCTAGCAGAATTAACATCAGTTATTACATCCTCCAAAATCTCAACTTGTCTTTTAGACCAAATCCCCACTAAGCTTTTTAAAGAAACCTTCCCCTCAATTAATGAATCAGTTTTACATATTAGAAACAGGTTATGTGCCACAGTCTTTTAAATATGCAGTTGTTAAACCTCTTCTGAAAAAGCCCAGTTTAGATCCTGGCATTCTGGCCAACTATAGACCAATATCAAATCAGTTCTAGGACCCATCCTGTTTATGCTTTACATGCTGCCCTTAGGGAATATAATCAGGAAACACGGGATTAATGTTCACTGGTATGCGGATGATACACAGTTGTATCCATTAAACCCGACCAGAATGACCCCTTAGAAAAACTTAGTGCCTGCATTAGTGACATCAAGATTTGGATGGCAGTTAATGACCTCCTCCTAAACCCAGAAAGAACTGAGGTCATCATTCTAGGCCCAAAATACCTCAGAGATGCTCTACCTGTGCAGATGGTCTCCCTGGATGGTGTAAATATAGCCTCCAATCCCACAGTTAGAAACCTGGGGGTTTTGTTTGACCAGGATTTATCATTTAAGGCTCACATATCACAGGCTTGTAAAACTGCGTTTTTTCATCTACGCAATATTTCTAGGATCAGAAACAATAATCTGCATTATCTAGAAGCGATGCTGAAAAACTCATCCATGCATTTGTTACGTCTAGACTGGATTACTGGAACTCTTTGCTAGCAGCGTGTCCTAAAAGTTCTTTAAAAAGTCTTCAGCTTGTTCAAAATGCAGCAGCTAGATTGTTAGCAGGAACCAGCAGAAGAGAACACATTACTCCTGTGTTAGCTTCACTTCACTGGCTCCCAGTTGAATCTAGAATCAAGTTCAAAATCCTCCTGCTAACCTATAAGGCCTTGAATGGTGTGACCCCATCCTATATTAAAGATCTCATAGAGCCTTACCAACCAAACAGAACACTTCGCTCACTAAATGCAGGACTGCTTGTGGTTCCTAGAATCTCTAAAAGCACAGTTGGAGGTAGAGCCTTTATCCACCAAGCTCCTGTTTTATGGAATAAGCTCCCAGCACACTTACAGAGAGGCTGACACAGTTTCTCCTTTCAAAATTAGACTTAAAACATTCCTCTTTGGACATGATTATTGCCAGGCTAGCTAGCAATCAGAGATTATTTAACTTACTGCTCCTCTACCTCACCTCACCTGTGCTCCTGTGTTTGGACGTCACCTTGCTTTTGGCTCATCCAGCAAACCCAGCTGTTTCCATAACTCCTACTGGATGAAGCCCATCTGCTACACTATTCAAACATGTCCTTGTTTACTTAAATATTTAGCTGTTATCTTAACTTGTAGCTGTTTATCTAGATGTGTTTGTTTATTAGACATTTACTTGTTATTCAACCATGTAGTTACAGAATTAATTAAGCTCACTTTTCTTTAATTGTTCTAGTGCATCACCTGTCCGTCCGGGGTTGAGGATCTCTATTTCATGTGGGAAACCCTGAGGTTTCCAAGTCCCCCCCCCCCAAAAAAAAAAAGATAGTGTTTTTTAATTAGCTTTTCCTCACTGCGAAGGAGGGTGTAAGGACAGAGATGTTTGTTCAGCTTAGTCTGTTTAACAACCAGCTATTGTTTACTTTTACATGATTGATTTTTTTGGTTGTTTCTTGCAATATTCTGACATCAGTCCAATGGGACGACTATGGCTGTGATATTGGGCAATAGAAATAAAATTGAATTGAATTAACAATTCTTTTACTAGAAAACATGTAAGACTGTCAGCATACAACTAGTTAACTAGTGGCCCTTTTAGACTGTAACTAGTGAGCACTGTCTGTGCTCACTAGTGAACTAGTTCACAGTTTGAAGCTTTACTAGTTAACTATTTCACATTTTTTGCTGTGAAATGTTATCTAGTATGCTTTTTTGGCCTTACATGTTTACATGTCGAGCTCAAAATGCGTTACTTAGTAAACTAGTACACATTTTTTCAAATGACTAGCTAACTAGTGACACAATTGTATTTTCACTTGTTCAGTTTCATTGATATTGACCAATCTTACAACATAATTTTCTAAGTGAGCTTCATATCGATATCTATACAGAAAAACGTCAGGACAGTTGTAAAATGTAAACAGTAGCTGATTGTTAAACTAAACTAAACAGACTAAACTAAGCTGGGCGTACCTGCCATTAGACCCTCATTCTTGGTAAGGAAAAGAAAAAATTATTTTGAGAAAAAAAAGAAGAATAAACCTCAGCTTTACGGGACCTTTACTAGTGAACTAGTAGAAAATTTGCAAGTAACTAGTTAACTAGTGGCCTTTTTAGATTGACTCTAGTTCACTAGTGAGCACAAATAGTGTCCACTAGTGAGCTAGTGCACACTTTAATGATTACTAGTTAACTAGTTCAGATTTTTTGCTGTTACTAGTTAACTAGTTGTACTTATGGCATTACTAGTAAGGTTTAAAATATCTGATATCAAGGAATATCTAATAAATGTTACAAAGGCTTTCCATAATGGTGAGCTCAGTCCTGAAATCAAATTCTGTTTCAGTCCCACAACTCGCTCCATACTTCTCCTAGATCGTAGCTTCTTCAACTAGAATTAGGCCTGACTTCATAACTGGTACAGACAGGGGGAATCGCAGTTTAATTGAAACAAAGCATCGTAAGCGTCAGCAGCAGTTGCTGTTCATGCTTCTGACGCAATGAGATTTCCTCCCAGTTCTCTGAATGTCCAAGTGAAGAAATTCAGTGAAACGCCGGTTTAGCCTATTTGTCTTTGCGTAGTTTATT
The DNA here is from genome assembly GCA_014656515.1 of Oryzias celebensis. Taxonomy (NCBI): domain Eukaryota; kingdom Metazoa; phylum Chordata; class Actinopteri; order Beloniformes; family Adrianichthyidae; genus Oryzias; species Oryzias celebensis. The sequence continues at coordinate 25,482 of BNCR01000487.1, forward strand.
CGTGCTTCTTCGCACTTCAATGACCCTCGACGAGACGAACATATGCGCACATCGATGAATGACGGACACAAGGAATAGTAATTTATCACAATATAATGAAATGACATACATTACATACATGAGCAAAATGTATGTATGCAGCAGTGTGACACAGCCTTAAACAAGCTTTGCGATGATATGCAGCACTGTGCAGTTGTGACGTGTGTGCGTAATGCACCTGCATCAGCTCATAGTGCTGCAGACAAAAGCAGCTTTGCTCCGCAGCACTTCACGTTAGAAATTTGTTGCATATCGGTGTAAAGCCAGAGAGAAAACGGCTTTCTCCATGTCAGAATCAGTTGATTCATGGTGATCATGTGAACGGTTGAAGTTTTACGGCATGTCAAAAAGCCAGTTATTTAGGTGTCACTATCACAAAGTAGTGTTAAAGGATTAACTACGGTGGCCTTGAAGGTTAAATCCCATAAACAAATCCATCAACGCAAAACATTATAAAGACCACAATTACATTAAATAAAGTAAACAAATAATTAAAAAAAACAACAAGTTTTAGAAATCAAAACAAAATTCCACAAACAAAAACAATTCCATAAAAAAAAAAAAGAAACAGAAAATGTTTCAAAAAACAAAAATAATTTTCAGAACCCAAAATGAAGTGTTAAGTGTTGGTCAACTGACTCAAACATAGCTGTTTTTATCAAAGAATGTTTTAAATCAGGACACACCTCTGAAGTGATTCTGGATCGGCTCTGTACTAACCACAAAAGTTTCAATCATAAAAGTTTTTTTAGTTAACTTTCATCTCTGTGAAGCATGTTAAAGTCCCACTCCAACTATATTTGGATTTGTTTCCAAAGCGTTCCCATTGGTCTTTTCATTATGATTCTGCCGTTTTTAGCCAAAATCTGTGTTGTTTTCTAGGACATAGTTTCTGCAGAGCAGCGGGAGTTCTTTAGAAATTCACCTCTGAGTTGTGGGCGGGATTGTTGGTGTGAAGTAACCCCACGCCGAAATCTCATGAAATCTTTGTTTGCACTCTCTCCTGCTAGATTACAGCCCCTCATACCCCCAAGCTAACATTACAGTGCAACTAAAATGGTGATAAATATCAGAGCTATCCAGCCGTACAGATCTGATCCAGATTCCAGCTCAGACGAGGAAAACACATACAGTGTATAGATCTATTGTCGACAAGTGGATGAGTCAGAATGGAGCGAAGCAGAAAAACTTGGGTCCACCCATTTCACTTACTGTCACAAATGTAAACTTTTTCAATCTCTGCACGTTTTTATTTGAACAAAGAAATACTCAGAAATGCTGTATTGATCTTATACTTTTTATATATGTCTCTGTCACGGAAAAATGATACAAGAACATAGTAAAAACACCAAAAACAATTTTCATTGGAGTTTTAAGCACCAATTTTTGCATGTGATTTATCATTATTGTGTTTCAAATAAAGGGCTTTATGTTTACCAGTTGTAAGTTAATCATTTTCAAGTCTTAACGCTGATAAGGACAGCAATTAAACACAAAAGTGACCATGTAAAAACGCTGAGAGAAATGCACCTGAGAAAAATAGTTAGCGGCACCAGTGCAACGCTCTCATACGTCTGACCAACTTTAAAAACATTTTTTTCAGGTTACATCAAAAACAAATGTATCCTAAAGAACCGCTAACTGATTGGTGACTATCACCATGCATAAAAATATTCAGGAGGTCAAAAAAGAAAAGAATAAGAAACATGTAGTTATTTATATTTTCTTGTTCTTAGGATTTGATACTTAATAGTTTGTTTTCAAATGTGCAAGGAGAAGAAATTATACTATTTGATCATCAAATTACACCACCACTTCTACATAAATATTGCAATGATGGTTTAGCACAACAAACTTTATGACACTTTCATTGTTTTTATGAAAAAAACAAGTTAATGTTTGAACCTTAATGTTGATGTCATTGACATTGATGTCAACTCTCTTTGTTCACAGCAGAAGAATTAATGCTGGAGTTCAAAGCAATCAAACCATTGACTGTATCTGAGAACTGGAGCGAGTGAGTGTGTCGTCACCCATAAAATGGTTTAAAGTCATTTCAGTTGCCATTTGTTTGTGAAACGGACGTTGCCAGATTGGAACCAGCAATTATCATGAAGCAGTGTTTGGTCCAAGTTGTCTAAATCCTTATTTGTATGGCTACAACTCACCAATCATGAGTGAGCTTGTTGGAATCGCCCCACTACTTAAGAGTGGGCTCAGGAGAATCTGTCAATCAAAGGTTTTGAACGTTGGACATGAGACCACGTACTTTTATTGAGGAGGTTTATAAACTGAATAACTTCCTTTAAACATAAATCTGAATAAAAGAGCAAGAACATATTAACAAAAGCATCAGTGAAAGAATCTTTATTCTGACAAATATTGGGACTGTATAATTGCTGTTTATTTCTCTATGGAAGTTTATGGGATTTTTGTTTCTTGAAGCCAGTGGAACTTTCTGTTTAGAACAGGAGGGTGGTGGGGTGGTGTGTCACTCAGTCCAGTTCTAAAATACAGTCAATGAATCAAAAAGTTTCTCTGCAGTAAGTGAGATGTGTTCTACTTTATTTCTTAAATAATCTATTTCTTTAAGTTGATGTAAACCAGAAACAGGAAAGCAGAGGTAGAATTTGGAACTAAATCAGTTTTCTGTTACAGAGCTGGATGTGTCTGTTGTTGCTCATCTTTTAAAGAGAGGAGCAGCTGAACAACAACAGAGCTGCTGAACTGTGAGGGAAGTTCCTGGGGAACCTGCACATCCATAAACTGATTTCTCCAGAATTCGAGTTTAAAAACGTCCCATCTCCGCAGTAACCTGGTTCTCCAAGGTGTTCTGGCCAACGGAAAAATAAGCTTAAATACTACGACCTACGGGGTTAAGCCGTAGGGCAGTGTGGTGTGGATGGTCAGGGGCGGTCAGTTAGGGAGGCAGCAGCGTCTAAAGCAGCTCAGGTGCGTCTTGCAGATCCTTGAGGCTCATTTACCGCCACCCTGGAGAGCCCATAGGGCAAATTTGGCCCTCGTGTTTTATCGTATTATTTTTTTATTTTCAATGTTTGTTTTGTTATTTGCTGCTTCCTAAAACAGTTTGAGGTTAAACCGAACGTCCACAGAGGAATATCGAGGAGTTCAGATGCGTTCCTGACGCCTCCGCCATTGAGTGTTCAGGTTTGTTTCCTCTCAGGTGCGGGACAGGTGGAACTGTGCATTCCTTCACGCGCGTTTCCCGTCTTATTATCGTGTCATTATGAAGTCAGATCCCACGGAGGACAGGGTTAGGTGTGGATGGAGAGGTAGAGAGGAGGGAAGGGCTGAGAGGAAGAGAGGGAGAAGGGAGCGCCGGTGGAGGAGGGATCTCAGCGGCAGGCAGTTTCAGCTTCAGCGCATACCACACTAATAGCGCCTCAGTACACCGAACCACGGGCTAAACGGTCGACCGGGACCGAAGTGGACTACGTGTGAAACTTAAGCGGACCTCCTCGGCGGCTCTCACGTGAGCGGATCGTGTGGATTTCTGCCTTATGGACGTGGGAATGCTTCATCCAGTTTTCCGTGCTATGTGGACCGGGAGCGACCATGCTATTAGGTGGGTTGGGGAATGTCTCCGAACGGACCTCCGGGGCTAAGCTAGCACTTTCTGCTGCGGGCGAAAGCGTGTCCACGACCCCGGCGGGTTCGACCAGGCCTGGCCGGGGCCGGGCCGGGCCGGGC
>BNCR01000488.1:0-29214 GCA_014656515.1 Oryzias celebensis
ATTATGACACACACATAAGTATTTGTTTATTTGGACTTCATTTCTTCACTTTATTTGCTTTGAAAGTGTAGTGTGGGGGGTGTGGATGATAAAAATGGTTCTTATTGACTTCTTTTTAGTTCCAAATGAAGTGTGTGCATTGCTCCCTTGTTTTGTGGTGGCTCCTTGTAAGAAACAGCATGAATAAGCTGTTTATAGAAGTGTTCCTTTTCTTTTTTCAGTTTTAAAAGTGGTCTGGTCTCAGTGGAGATGACTTTTGTGGAGTTGTATTTGCATTGTTTGTTCCTGATGAAATGAAATAGTTTTTTATTTAAAAGAAAAAAGCAAAAAAAAAGAAAAACAATGGCAACGCTGAGATTTGAACCACCGTCCTGCACAGGGTAGGCGTGCATTTCCCGCTGTTGCCACTAGAGGGCGACATTCAAACTGGTGAAAACAGTCTATTTGAATATTCTTCATTGACAAGCGAATGGCATCTCTGAGGATAGTGTGTGTGTGTTTTTTAATACCTTTATTTGTTTTGAAAGTGTAGTGGGGGCGTGTGGATGATAAAAATGGTTCTAATTGACTTCCTTTTAGTTTCAAATGAAGTGTGCATTGCTCCCTTGTTTTGTGGTGGCTCCTTGTAAAGAAACAGCATGAAAAAGCTGTTTGTAGAAGTGCTCCTTGTCTTTTTTCTTGCATTGTTTCTATGCATGTGTTCAATTTTACCCTGGCCCCAGCTTTTGAAGATATGAGTTTTGAAGTGGGTGCCATTGTCAGACCTGATTAAGGCTGGGAAACAATGAATTGGAATATAAAGATTAACCAATGATTTTATGACTGAGGTAGAGTCTTGGCGTTTCTCACTTTTAACACTAACTTTTCGTACTGGTTAATACTGAATAATTATGACACACACATAAGTATTTGTTTATTTGGACTTCATTTCTTCACTTTATTTGCTTTGAAAGTGTAGTGTGGGGGTGTGGATGATAAAAATGGTTCTTATTGACTTCTTTTAGTTCCAAATGAAGTGTGTGCATTGCTCCCTTGTTTTGTGGTGGCTCCTTGTAAAGAAACAGCATGAATAAGCTGTTTATAGAAGTGTTCCTTTTCTTTTTTCAGTTTTAAAAGTGGTCTGGTCTCAGTGGAGATGACTTTTGTGGAGTTGTATTTTGCATTGTTTGTTCCTGATGAAATGAAATAGTTTTTATATTTAAAAGAAAAAAGCAAAAAAAAAGAAAAACAATGGCAACGCTGAGATTTGAACCACCGTCCTGCACAGGGTAGGCGTGCATTTCCCGCTGTTGCCACTAGAGGGCGACATTCAAACTGGTGAAAACAGTCTATTTGAATATTCTTCATTGACAAGCGAATGGCATCTCTGAGGATAGTGTGTGTGTGTTTTTTAATACCTTTATTTGTTTTGAAAGTGTAGTGGGGGCGTGTGGATGATAAAAATGGTTCTAATTGACTTCCTTTTAGTTTCAAATGAAGTGTGTGCATTGCTCCCTTGTTTTGTGGTGGCTCCTTGTAAAGAAACAGCATGAAAAAGCTGTTTGTAGAAGTGCTCCTTGTCTTTTTTCTTGCATTGTTTCTATGCATGTGTTCAATTTTACCCTGGCCCCAGCTTTTGAAGATATGAGTTTTGAAGTGGGTGCCATTGTCAGACCTGATTAAGGCTGGGAAACAATGAATTGGAATATAAAGATTAACCAATGATTTTATGACTGAGGTAGAGTCTTGGCGTTTCTCACTTTTAACACTAACTTTTCGTACTGGTTAATACTGAATATTATGACACACACATAAGTATTTGTTTATTTGGACTTCATTTCTTCACTTTATTTGCTTTGAAAGTGTAGTGTGGGGGGTGTGGATGATAAAATGGTTCTTATTGACTTCTTTTTAGTTCCAAATGAAGTGTGTGCATTGCTCCCTTGTTTTGTGGTGGCTCCTTGTGAAAGAAACAGCATGAATAAGCTGTTTATAGAAGTGTTCCTTTTCTTTTTTCAGTTTTAAAAGTGGTCTGGTCTCAGTGGAGATGACTTTTGTGGAGTTGTATTTTGCATTGTTTGTTCCTGATGAAATGAAATAGTTTTTATATTTAAAAGAAAAAAGCAAAAAAAAAGAAAAACAATGGCAACGCTGAGATTTGAACCACCGTCCTGCACAGGGTAGGCGTGCATTTCCCGCTGTTGCCACTAGAGGGCGACATTCAAACTGGTGAAAACAGTCTATTTGAATATTCTTCATTGACAAGCGAATGGCATCTCTGAGGATAGTGTGTGTGTGTTTTTAATACCTTTATTTGTTTTGAAAGTGTAGTGGGGCGTGTGGATGATAAAAATGGTTCTAATTGACTTCCTTTTAGTTTCAAATGAAGTGTGTGCATTGCTCCCTTGTTTTGTGGTGGCTCCTTGTAAAGAAACAGCATGAAAAAGCTGTTTGTAGAAGTGCTCCTTGTCTTTTTTCTTGCATTGTTTCTATGCATGTGTTCAATTTTACCCTGCCCCAGCTTTTGAAGATATGAGTTTTGAAGTGGGTGCCATTGTCAGACCTGATTAAGGCTGGGAAACAATGAATTGGAATATAAAGATTAACCAATGATTTTATGACTGAGGTAGAGTCTTGGCGTTTCTCACTTTTAACACTAACTTTTCGTACTGGTTAATACTGAATAATTATGACACACACATAAGTATTTGTTTATTTGGACTTCATTTCTTCACTTTATTTGCTTTGAAAGTGTAGTGTGGGGGGTGTGGATGATAAAAATGGTTCTTATTGACTTCTTTTTAGTTCCAAATGAAGTGTGTGCATTGCTCCCTTGTTTTGTGGTGGCTCCTTGTAAAGAAACAGCATGAATAAGCTGTTTATAGAAGTGTTCCTTTTCTTTTTTCAGTTTTAAAAGTGGTCTGGTCTCAGTGGAGATGACTTTTGTGGAGTTGTATTTTGCATTGTTTGTTCCTGATGAAATGAAATAGTTTTTATATTTAAAAGAAAAAAGCAAAAAAAAAGAAAAACAATGGCAACGCTGAGATTTGAACCACCGTCCTGCACAGGGTAGGCGTGCATTTCCCGCTGTTGCCACTAGAGGGCGACATTCAAACTGGTGAAAACAGTCTATTTGAATATTCTTCATTGACAAGCGAATGGCATCTCTGAGGATAGTGTGTGTGTGTTTTTTAATACCTTTATTTGTTTTGAAAGTGTAGTGGGGGCGTGTGGATGATAAAAATGGTTCTAATTGACTTCCTTTTAGTTTCAAATGAAGTGTGTGCATTGCTCCCTTGTTTTGTGGTGGCTCCTTGTAAAGAAACAGCATGAATAAGCTGTTTATAGAAGTGTTCCTTTTCTTTTTTCAGTTTTAAAAGTGGTCTGGTCTCAGTGGAGATGACTTTTGTGGAGTTGTATTTTGCATTGTTTGTTCCTGATGAAATGAAATAGTTTTTATATTTAAAAGAAAAAAGCAAAAAAAAAGAAAAACAATGGCAACGCTGAGATTTGAACCACCGTCCTGCACAGGGTAGGCGTGCATTTCCCGCTGTTGCCACTAGAGGGCGACATTCAAACTGGTGAAAACAGTCTATTTGAATATTCTTCATTGACAAGCGAATGGCATCTCTGAGGATAGTGTGTGTGTGTTTTTTAATACCTTTATTTGTTTTGAAAGTGTAGTGGGGGCGTGTGGATGATAAAAATGGTTCTAATTGACTTCCTTTTAGTTTCAAATGAAGTGTGTGCATTGCTCCCTTGTTTTGTGGTGGCTCCTTGTAAAGAAACAGCATGAAAAAGCTGTTTGTAGAAGTGCTCCTTGTCTTTTTTCTTGCATTGTTTCTATGCATGTGTTCAATTTTACCCTGGCCCCAGCTTTTGAAGATATGAGTTTTGAAGTGGGTGCCATTGTCAGACCTGATTAAGGCTGGGAAACAATGAATTGGAATATAAAGATTAACCAATGATTTTATGACTGAGGTAGAGTCTTGGCGTTTCTCACTTTTAACACTAACTTTTCGTACTGGTTAATACTGAATTATATGACACACACAGTATTTGTTTATTTGGACTTCATTTCTTCACTTTATTTGCTTTGAAAGTGTAGTGTGGGGGGTGTGGATGATAAAAATGGTTCTTATTGACTTCTTTTTAGTTCCAAATGAAGTGTGTGCATTGCTCCCTTGTTTTGTGGTGGCTCCTTGTGAAGAAACAGCATGAATAAGCTGTTTATAGAAGTGTTCCTTTTCTTTTTTCAGTTTTAAAAGTGGTCTGGTCTCAGTGGAGATGACTTTTGTGGAGTTGTATTTTGCATTGTTTGTTCCTGATGAAATGAAATAGTTTTTATATTTAAAAGAAAAAAGCAAAAAAAAAGAAAAACAATGGCAACGCTGAGATTTGAACCACCGTCCTGCACAGGGTAGGCGTGCATTTCCCGCTGTTGCCACTAGAGGGCGACATTCAAACTGGTGAAAACAGTCTATTTGAATATTCTTCATTGACAAGCGAATGGCATCTCTGAGGATAGTGTGTGTGTGTTTTTTAATACCTTTATTTGTTTTGAAAGTGTAGTGGGGGCGTGTGGATGATAAAAATGGTTCTAATTGACTTCCTTTTAGTTTCAAATGAAGTGTGTGCATTGCTCCCTTGTTTTGTGGTGGCTCCTTGTAAAGAAACAGCATGAAAAAGCTGTTTGTAGAAGTGCTCCTTGTCTTTTTTCTTGCATTGTTTCTATGCATGTGTTCAATTTTACCCTGGCCCCAGCTTTTGAAGATATGAGTTTTGAAGTGGGTGCCATTGTCAGACCTGATTAAGGCTGGGAAACAATGAATTGGAATATAAAGATTAACCAATGATTTTATGACTGAGGTAGAGTCTTGGCGTTTCTCACTTTTAACACTAACTTTTCGTACTGGTTAATACTGAATAATTATGACACACACATAAGTATTTGTTTATTTGGACTTCATTTCTTCACTTTATTTGCTTTGAAAGTGTAGTGTGGGGGGTGTGGATGATAAAAATGGTTCTTATTGACTTCTTTTTAGTTCCAAATGAAGTGTGTGCATTGCTCCCTTGTTTTGTGGTGGCTCCTTGTAAAGAAACAGCATGAATAAGCTGTTTATAGAAGTGTTCCTTTTCTTTTTTCAGTTTTAAAAGTGGTCTGGTCTCAGTGGAGATGACTTTTGTGGAGTTGTATTTTGCATTGTTTGTTCCTGATGAAATGAAATAGTTTTTATATTTAAAAGAAAAAAGCAAAAAAAAAGAAAAACAATGGCAACGCTGAGATTTGAACCACCGTCCTGCACAGGGTAGGCGTGCATTTCCCGCTGTTGCCACTAGAGGGCGACATTCAAACTGGTGAAAACAGTCTATTTGAATATTCTTCATTGACAAGCGAATGGCATCTCTGAGGATAGTGTGTGTGTGTTTTTTAATACCTTTATTTGTTTTGAAAGTGTAGTGGGGGCGTGTGGATGATAAAAATGGTTCTAATTGACTTCCTTTTAGTTTCAAATGAAGTGTGTGCATTGCTCCCTTGTTTTGTGGTGGCTCCTTGTAAAGAAACAGCATGAAAAAGCTGTTTGTAGAAGTGCTCCTTGTCTTTTTTCTTGCATTGTTTCTATGCATGTGTTCAATTTTACCCTGGCCCCAGCTTTTGAAGATATGAGTTTTGAAGTGGGTGCCATTGTCAGACCTGATTAAGGCTGGGAAACAATGAATTGGAATATAAAGATTAACCAATGATTTTATGACTGAGGTAGAGTCTTGGCGTTTCTCACTTTTAACACTAACTTTTCGTACTGGTTAATACTGAATAATTATGACACACACATAAGTATTTGTTTATTTGGACTTCATTTCTTCACTTTATTTGCTTTGAAAGTGTAGTGTGGGGGTGTGGATGATAAAAATGGTTCTTATTGACTTCTTTTTAGTTCCAAATGAAGTGTGTGCATTGCTCCCTTGTTTTGTGGTGCTCCTTGTGAAGAAACAGCATGAATAAGCTGTTTATAGAAGTGTTCCTTTTCTTTTTTCAGTTTTAAAAGTGGTCTGGTCTCAGTGGAGATGACTTTTGTGGAGTTGTATTTTGCATTGTTTGTTCCTGATGAAATGAAATAGTTTTTATATTTAAAAGAAAAAAGCAAAAAAAAAAGAAAAACAATGGCAACGCTGAGATTTGAACCACCGTCCTGCACAGGGTAGGCGTGCATTTCCCGCTGTTGCCACTAGAGGGCGACATTCAAACTGGTGAAAACAGTCTATTTGAATATTCTTCATTGACAAGCGAATGGCATCTCTGAGGATAGTGTGTGTGTGTTTTTTAATACCTTTATTTGTTTTGAAAGTGTAGTGGGGGCGTGTGGATGATAAAAATGGTTCTAATTGACTTCCTTTTAGTTTCAAATGAAGTGTGTGCATTGCTCCCTTGTTTTGTGGTGGCTCCTTGTAAAGAAACAGCATGAAAAAGCTGTTTGTAGAAGTGCTCCTTGTCTTTTTTCTTGCATTGTTTCTATGCATGTGTTCAATTTTACCCTGGCCCCAGCTTTTGAAGATATGAGTTTTGAAGTGGGTGCCATTGTCAGACCTGATTAAGGCTGGGAAACAATGAATTGGAATATAAAGATTAACCAATGATTTTATGACTGAGGTAGAGTCTTGGCGTTTCTCACTTTTAACACTAACTTTTCGTACTGGTTAATACTGAATAATTATGACACACACATAAGTATTTGTTTATTTGGACTTCATTTCTTCACTTTATTTGCTTTGAAAGTGTAGTGTGGGGGGTGTGGATGATAAAAATGGTTCTTATTGACTTCTTTTTAGTTCCAAATGAAGTGTGTGCATTGCTCCCTTGTTTTGTGGTGGCTCCTTGTAAAGAAACAGCATGAATAAGCTGTTTATAGAAGTGTTCCTTTTCTTTTTTCAGTTTTAAAAGTGGTCTGGTCTCAGTGGAGATGACTTTTGTGGAGTTGTATTTTGCATTGTTTGTTCCTGATGAAATGAAATAGTTTTTATATTTAAAAGAAAAAAGCAAAAAAAAAGAAAAACAATGGCAACGCTGAGATTTGAACCACCGTCCTGCACAGGGTAGGCGTGCATTTCCCGCTGTTGCCACTAGAGGGCGACATTCAAACTGGTGAAAACAGTCTATTTGAATATTCTTCATTGACAAGCGAATGGCATCTCTGAGGATAGTGTGTGTGTGTTTTTTAATACCTTTATTTGTTTTGAAAGTGTAGTGGGGGCGTGTGGATGATAAAAATGGTTCTAATTGACTTCCTTTTAGTTTCAAATGAAGTGTGTGCATTGCTCCCTTGTTTTGTGGTGGCTCCTTGTAAAGAAACAGCATGAAAAAGCTGTTTGTAGAAGTGTCCTTGTCTTTTTTCTTGCATTGTTTCTATGCATGTGTTCAATTTTACCCTGGCCCCAGCTTTTGAAGATATGAGTTTTGAAGTGGGTGCCATTGTCAGACCTGATTAAGGCTGGGAAACAATGAATTGGAATATAAAGATTAACCAATGATTTTATGACTGAGGTAGAGTCTTGGCGTTTCTCACTTTTAACACTAACTTTTCGTACTGGTTAATACTGAATTATTATGACACACACATAAGTATTTGTTTATTTGGACTTCATTTCTTCACTTTATTTGCTTTGAAAGTGTAGTGTGGGGGTGTGGATGATAAAAATGGTTCTTATTGACTTCTTTTAGTTCCAAATGAAGTGTGTGCATTGCTCCCTTGTTTTGTGGTGGCTCCTTGTAAAGAAACAGCATGAATAAGCTGTTTGTAGAAGTGCTCCTTGTCTTTTTTCTTGCATTGTTTCTATGCATGTGTTCAATTTTACCCTGGCCCCAGCTTTTGAAGATATGAGTTTTGAAGTGGTGCCTTGTCAGACCTGATTAAGGCTGGGAAACAATGAATTGGAATATAAAGATTAACCAATGATTTTATGACTGAGGTAGAGTCTTGGCGTTTCTCACTTTTAACACTAACTTTTCGTACTGGTTAATACTGAATAATTATGACCACACACATAAGTATTTGTTTATTTGGACTTCATTTCTTCACTTATTTGCTTTGAAAGTGTAGTGGGGGGGTGTGATGATAAAAATGGTTCTTATTGACTTCCTTTTAGTTCCAAGTGAAGTGTGTGCATTGCTCCCTTGTTTTGTGGTGGCTCCTTGTAAAGAAACAGCATGAATAAGCTGTTTATAGAAGTGTTCCTTTTCTTTTTTTTCAGTTTTAAAAGTGGTCTGGTCTCAGTGGAGATGAACTTTTGTTGGAGTTGTATTTTGCATTGTGTGTTCCTGATGAAATGAAATAGTTTTTATATTAAAAGAAAAAAGCAAAAAAAAGAAAAACAATGGCAACGCTGAGATTTGAAACCACCGTCCTGCACAGGGTAGGCGTGCATTTCCCGCTGTTGCCACTAGAGGGCGACATTCAAACTGGTAAAAACAGTCTATTTGAATATTTTCATGACAAGCGAATGGCATCTCTGAGGATAGTGTGTGTGTGTTTTTTAATACCTTTATTTTGTTTTGAAAGTGTAGAGGGGGCGTGTGGATGATAAAAATGGTTCTAATTGACTTCCTTTTAGTTTCAAATGAAGTGTGTGCATTGCTCCCTTGTTTTGGTGGTGGCTCCTTGTAAAGAAACAGCATGAATAAGCTGTTTGTAGAAGTGTTCCTTGTCTTTTTTCTTGCATTGTTTCTATGCATGTGTTCAATTTTACCCTGGCCCCAGCTTTTGAAGATATGAGTTTTGAAGTAGGTGCCATTGTCAGACCTGATTAAGGCTGGGAAACAATGAATTGATTATAAAGATTAACCAATGATTTTATGACTGAGGTAGAGTCTTGGCGTTTCTCACTTTTAACACTAACTTTTCGTACTGGTTAATACTGAATTATTATGACACACACATAAGTATTTGTTTATTTGGACTTCATTTCTTCACTTTATTTGCTTTGAAAGTGTAGTGGGGGGGGTGTGGATGATAAAAATGGTTCTTATTGACTTCTTTTAGTTCCAAGTGAAGTGTGTGCATTGCTCCCTTGTTTTGTGGTGGGCTCCTTGTAAAGAAACAAGCATGAATAAGCTGTTTATAGAAGTGTTCCTTTTCTTTTTCAGTTTTAAAAAGTGGTCTGGTCTCAGTGGAGATGACTTTTGTTGGAGTTGTATTTTGCATTGTGTTGTTCCTGATGAAATGAAATAGTTTTTATATTTTAAAAGAAAAAAGCAAAAAAAAAAGAAAAAACAATGGCAACGCTGAGATTTGAACCACCGTCCTGCACAGGGTAGGCGTGCATTTCCCGCTGTTGCCACTAGAGGGCGACATTCAAACTGGTGAAAACAGTCTATTTGAATATTCTTCATTGACAAGCGAATGGCATCTCTGAGGATAGTGTGTGTGTGTTTTTTTAATACCTTTATTTGTTTTGAAAGTGTAGAGGGGGCGTGTGGATGATAAAAATGGTTCTAATTGACTTCCTTTTAGTTTCAAATGAAGTGTGTGCATTGCTCCCTTGTTTTGTGGTGGCTCCTTGTAAAGAAACAGCATGAAAAAAGCTGTTTGTAGAAGTGTTCCTTGTCTTTTTTCTTGCATTGTTTCTATGCATGTGTTCAATTTTACCCTGCCCCAGCTTTTGAAGATATGAGTTTTGAAGTGGGTGCCATTGTCAGACCTGATTAAGGCTGGGAAACAATGAATTGGAATATAAAGATTAACCAATGATTTTATGACTGAGGTAGAGTCTTGGCGTTTCTCACTTTTAACACTAACTTTCGTACTGGTTAATACTGAATTATTATGACACACACATAAGTATTTGTTTATTTGGACTTCATTTCTTCACTTTTATTTTTTTGAAAGTGTAGTGGGGGGGGGGTGGGGTGTGGATGATAAAATGGTTCTTATTGACTTCATTTTAGTTCCAATGAAGTGTGTGCATTGCTCCCTTGTTTTGTGGTGGCTCCTTGTAAAGAAACAGCATGAATAAGCTGTTTGTAGAAGTGTTCCTTGACTTTTTTCTTGCATTGTTTCTATGCATGTGTTCAATTTTACCCTGGCCCAGCTTTTGAAGATATGAGTTTTGAAGTGGGTGCCATTGTCAGACCTGATTAAGGCTGGAAACAATGAATTGGATTATAAAGATTAACCAATGATTTTATGACTGAGGTAGAGTCTTGGCGTTTCTCACTTTTAACACTAACTTTTTCGTACCGGTTAATACTGAATTATTATGACACACACATAAGTATTTGTTTATTTGGACTTCATTTCTTCACTTTATTTGCTTTGAAAGTGTAGTGTGGGGGGTGTGGATGATAAAAATGGTTCTTATTGACTTCCTTTTAGTTCCAAATGAAGTGTGTGCATTGCTCCCTTGTTTTGTGGTGGCTCCTTGTGAAGAAACAGCATGAATAAGCTGTTTATAGAAGTGTTCCTTTTCTTTTTTCAGTTTTAAAAGTGGTCTGGTCTCAGTGGAGATGACTTTTGTGGAGTTGTATTTTGCATTGTGTTCCTGATGAAATGAAATAGTTTTTATATTTAAAAGAAAAAAGCAAAAAAAAAAGAAAAACAATGGCAACGCTGAGATTTGAACCACCGTCCTGCACAGGGTAGGCGTGCATTTCCCGCTGTTGCCACTAGAGGGCGACATTCAAACTGGTGAAAACAGTCTATTTGAATATTCTTCATTGACAAGCGAATGGCATCTCTGAGGATAGTGTGTGTGTGTTTTTTTAATACCTGTATTTGTTTTGAAAGTGTAGAGGGGGCGTGTGGATGATAAAAATGGTTCTAATTGACTTCTTTTAGTTTCAAATGAAGTGTGTGCATTGCTCCTTGTTTTGTGGTGGCTCCTTGTAAAGAACAGCATGAATAAGCTGTTTGTAGAAGTGTTCCTTGTCTTTTTTCTTGCATTGTTTCTATGCATGTGTTTCAATTTTACCCTGGCCCCAGCTTTTGAAGATATGAGTTTTGAAGTGGGTGCCATTGTCAGACCTGATTAAGGCTGGGAAACAATGAATTGGAATATAAAGATTACCAATGATTTTATGACTGAGGTAGAGTCTTGGCGTTTCTCACTTTTAACACTAACTTTTCGTACTGGTTAATACTGAATTATTATGACACACACATAAGTATTTGTTTATTTGGACTTCATTTCTTCACTTTATTTGTTTTGAAAGTGTAGTGGGGGGTGGGGGGGGTGGGGGGTGGATGATAAAAATGGTTCTTATTGACTTCACTTTTAGTTCCAAATGAAGTGTGTGCATTGCTCCCTTGTTTTGTGGTGCTCCTTGTAAAGAAACAGCATGAATAAGCTGTTTGTAGAAGTGTTCCTTGTCTTTTTTCTTGCATTGTTTCTATGCATGTGTTCAATTTTACCCTGGCCCCAGCTTTTGAAGATATGAGTTTTGAAGTAGGTGCCATTGTCAGACCTGATTAAGGCTGGGAAACAATGAATTGGATTATAAAGATTAACCAATGATTTTATGACTGAGGTAGAGTCTTGGCGTTTCTCACTTTTAACACTAACTTTTCGTACTGGTTAATACTGAATTATTATGACACACACATAAGTATTTGTTTATTTGGACTTCATTTCTTCACTTTATTTGCTTTGAAAGTGTAGTGTGGGGGGGTGTGGATGATAAAAATGGTTCTTATTGACTTCCTTTTTAGTTCCAAATGAAGTGTGTGCATTGCTCCCTTGTTTGTGGTGGCTCCTTGTGAAGAAACAGCATGAATAAGCTGTTTATAGAAGTGTTCCTTTTCTTTTTTCAGTTTTAAAAGTGGTCTGGTCTCAGTGGAGATGACTTTTGTGGAGTTGTATTTTGCTATGTGTGTTCCTGATTGAAATGAAATAGTTTTTATATTTAAAAGAAAAAAGCAAAAAAAAAGAAAAACATTGGCAACGCTGAGATTTGAACCACCGTCCTGCACAGGGTAGGCGTGCATTTCCCGCTGTTGCCACTAGAGGGCGACATTCAAACTGGTAAAAACAGTCTATTTGAATATTCTTCATTGACAAGCGAATGCATCTCTGAGGATAGTGTGTGTGTGTTTTTTAATACCTGTATTTGTTTTGAAAGTGTAGAGGGGGCGTGTGGATGATAAAAATGGTTCTAATTGACTTCCTTTTTAGTTTCAAATGAAGTGTGTGCATTGCTCCCTTGTTTTGTGGTGGCTCCTTGTAAAGAAACAGCATGAATAAGCTGTTTGTAGAAGTGTTCCTTGTCTTTTTTCTTGCATTGTTTCTATGCATGTGTTCAATTTTACCCTGGCCCCAGCTTTTGAAGATATGAGTTTTGAAGTGGGTGCCATTGTCAGACCTGATTAAGGCTGGGAAACAATGAATTGGAATATAAAGATTAACCAATGATTTTATGACTGAGGTAGAGTCTTGGCGTTTCTCACTTTTAACACTAACTTTTCGTACTGGTTAATACTGAATTATTATGACACACACATAAGTATTTGTTTATTTGGACTTCATTTCTTCACTTTATTTGTTTTGAAAGTGTAGTGGGGGGGTTGGATGATAAAATGGTCTTATTGACTTCATTTTAGTTCCAAATGAAGTGTGTGCATTGCTCCCTTGTTTTTGTGGTGGCTCCTTGTAAAGAAACAGCATGAATAAGCTGTTTGTAGAAGTGTTCCTTGACTTTTTTCTTGCATTGTTTCTATGCATGTGTTCAATTTTACCCTGGCCCAGCTTTTGAAGATATGAGTTTTGAGTAGGTGCCATTGTCAGACCTGATTAAGGCTGGGAAACAATGAATTGGATTTAAAGATTAACAATGATTTTATGACTGAGGTAGAGTTTTGGCGTTCTCATTTTAACACTAACTTTTCGTACCGGTTAATACTGAAATATTATGACACCACACATAAGTATTTGTTTATTTGGACTTCATTTCTTCACTTAATTTGCTTTGAAAGTGTAGTGTGGGGGGGTGTGGATGATAAAAATGGTTCTTATTGACTTCCTTTTAGTTCCAAGTGAAGTGTGTGCATTGCTCCCTTGTTTGTGGTGGCTCCTTGTAAAGAAACAACATGAATAAGCTGTTTATAGAAGTGTTCCTTTTCTTTTTTCAGTTTTAAAAGTGGTCTGGTCTCAGTGGAGATGACTTTTGTGAGTTGTATTTTGCATTGTGTGTTCCTGATGAAATGAAATAGTTTTTATATTTAAAAAGAAAAAAAGCAAAAAAAAAGAAAAACAATGGCAACGCTGAGATTTGAACCACCGTCCTGCACAGGGTAGGCGTGCATTTCCCGCTGTTGCCACTAGAGGGCGACATTCAAACTGGTGAAAACAGTCTATTTGAATATTCTTCATTGACAAGCGAATGGCATCTCTGAGGATAGTGTGTGTGTGTTTTTTAATACCTTTATTTGTTTTGAAAGTGTAGAGGGGGCGTGTGGATGATAAAAATGGTTCTAATTGACTTCCTTTTAGTTTCAAATGAAGTGTGTGCATTGCTCCCTTGTTTTGTGGTGGCTCCTTGTAAAGAAACAGCATGAAAAAGCTGTTTGTAGAAGTGTTCCTTGTCTTTTTTCTTGCATGCATGTTTCTATGCAAAAAAAATGGTGTTCAATGTTCTACGCCTGGCCCGATCAGCTTTTGAAGATATGAGTTTATGTTGAAGTGGGTGGCCATTTGTTTTAGACCTGATGTAAGGCTGGGGAAACAATGAATAATGGAAGCTGATAAAGATTAGACTGCAAATGAATTTTTAATGACTCCTGCACGGGTAGGCGTGCATTTCCCGCTGTCCACTAGACGACATTCAAACTGGTGACAGTCTATCTGAATATTCTTCATTGACAAGCGAACACTGAGGTATTGTGTGTGTGTTTTTTAATACCTTTATTTGTTTTGAAAGTGTAGTGGGGGGTGTGGATGATAAAAATGTTCTAATTGACTTCTTTTAGTTTCAAATGAAGTGTGTGCATTGCTCCCTTGTTTGTGGTGGCTCCTTGTAAAGAAACAGCAGAATAAGCTGTTTGTAGAAGTGTTCCTGTCTTTTTTCTTGCATTGTTTCTATGCATGTGTTCAATTTTACCCTGGCCCCAGCTTTTGAAGATATGAGTTTTGAAGTGGTGCCATTGTCAGACCTGATTAAGGCTGGGAAACAATGAATTGGATATAAAGATTAACCAATGATTTTATGACTGAGGTAGAGTCTTGGCGTTTCTCACTTTTAACACTAACTTTTCGTACTGGTTAATACTGAATATTATGACACACACATAAGTATTTGTTTATTTGGACTTCATTTCTTCACTTTATTTGCTTTGAAAGTGTAGTGTGGGGGGGTGTGGATGATAAAAATGGTTCTTATTGACTTCTTTTAGTTCAAATGAAGTGTGTGCATTGCTCCCTTGTTTGTGGTGGCTCCTTGTAAAGAAACAACATGAATAAGCTGTTATAGAAGTGTTCCTTTTCTTTTTTCAGTTTTAAAAGTGGTCTGGTCTCAGTGGAGATGACTTTTGTGGAGTTGTATTTGCATTGTGTGTTCCTGATGAAATGAAATAGTTTTTATATTTAAAAAGAAAAAGCAAAAAAAAGAAAAACAATGGCAACGCTGAGATTTGAACCACCGTCCTGCACAGGGTAGGCGTGCATTTCCCGCTGTTGCCACTAGAGGGCGACATTCAAACTGGTAAAAACAGTCTATTTGAATATTCTTCATTGACAAGCGAATGGCATCTCTGAGGATAGTGTGTGTGTGTTTTTTTAATACCTTATTTGTTTTGAAAGTGTAGTAGGGGGCGTGTGGATGATAAAAATGGTTCTAATTGACTTCCTTTTAGTTTCAAATGAAGTGTGTGCATTGCTCCCTTGTTTTGTGGTGGCTCCTTGTAAAGAAACAGCATGAAAAAGCTGTTTGTAGAAGTGTCCTTGTCTTTTTTCTTGCATTGTTCTATGCATGTGTTCAATTTTACCCTGCCCCAGCTTTTGAAGATATGAGTTTGAAGTAGGTGCCATTGTCAGACCTGATTAAGGCTGGGAAACAATGAATTGGATTATAAAGATTAACCAATGATTTTATGACTGAGGTAGAGTCTTGGCGTTTCTCACTTTTAACACTAACTTTTCGTACTGGTTAATACTGAATTATTATGACACACACATAAGTATTTGTTTATTGGACTTCATTTCTTCACTTTATTTGCTTTGAAAAGTGTAGTGTGGGGGGTGTGGATGATAAAAATGGTTCTTATTGACTTCTTTTTAGTTCCAAATGAAGTGTGTGCATTGCTCCCTTGTTTTGTGGTGGCTCCTTGTAAAGAAACAGCATGAATAAGCTGTTTATAGAAGTGTTCCTTTTCTTTTTCAGTTTTAAAAGTGGTCTGGTCTCAGTGGAGATGACTTTGTGGAGTTGTATTTTGCATTGTTGTTCCTGATGAAATGAAATAGTTTTTAATATTTAAAGAAAAAAGCAAAAAAAAAGAAAAAACAATGGCAACGCTGAGATTTGAACCACCGTCCTGCACAGGGTAGGCGTGCATTTCCCGCTGTTGCCACTAGAGGGCGACATTCAAACTGGTGAAAACAGTCTATTTGAATATTCTTCATTGACAAGCGAATGGCATCTCTGAGGATAGTGTGTGTGTGTTTTTTTAATACCTTTATTTGTTTTGAAAGTGTAAGTGGGGGCGTGTGGATGATAAAAATGGTTCTAATTGACTTCCTTTTAGTTTCAAATGAAGTGTGTGCATTGCTCCCTTGTTTTGTGGTGGCTCCTTGTAAAGAAACAGCATGAATAAGCTGTTTGTAGAAGTGTTCCTTGTCTTTTTCTTGCATTGTTTCTATGCATGTGTTCAATTTTACCCTGGCCCCAGCTTTTGAAGATATGAGTTTTGAAGTGGGTGCCATTGTCAGACCTGATTAAGGCTGGGAAACAATGAATTGGATTATAAAGATTAACAATGATTTTATGACTGAGGTAGAGTCTTGGCGTTTCTCACTTTTAACACTAACTTTTCGTACCGGTTAATACTGAAATATTATGACACACACATAAGTATTTGTTTATTTGGACTTCATTTCTTCACTTTATTTGCTTTGAAAGTGTAGTGTGGGGGGGTGTGGATGATAAAAATGGTTCTTATTGACTTCCTTTTAGTTCCAAGTGAAGTGTGTGCATTGCTCCCTTGTTTGTGGTGGCTCCTTGTAAAGAAACAACATGAATAAGCTGTTTATAGAAGTGTTCCTTTTCTTTTTCAGTTTTAAAAAGTGGTCTGGTCTCAGTGGAGATGACTTTGTTGAGTTGTATTTTGCATTGTGTGTTCCTGATGAAATGAAATAGTTTTTATATTTAAAAGAAAAAAGCAAAAAAAAAGAAAAACAATGGCAACGCTGAGATTTGAACCACCGTCCTGCACAGGGTAGGCGTGCATTTCCCGCTGTTGCCCACTAGAGGGCGACATTCAAACTGGTGAAAACAGTCTATTTGAATATTCTTCATTGACAAGCGAATGGCATCTCTGAGGATAGTGTGTGTGTGTTTTTTTAATACCTTTATTTGTTTTGAAAGTGTAGTGGGGGCGTGTGGATGATAAAAATGGTTCTAATTGACTTCCTTTTAGTTTCAAATGAAGTGTGTGCATTGCTCCCTTGTTTGTGGTGGCTCCTTGTAAAGAAACAGCATGAAAAAGCTGTTTGTAGAAGTGTTCCTTGTCTTTTTCTTGCATTGTTTGTATGCATGTGTTCAATTTTACCCTGCCCCAGCTTTGAAGATATGAGTTTTGAAGTAGGTGCCTTTGTCAGACCTGATTAAGGCTGGGAAACAATGAATTGGATTATAAAGATTAACCAATGATTTTATGACTGAGGTAGAGTCTTGGCGTTTCTCACTTTTAACACTAACTTTCATACTGGTTAATACTGAATTATTATGACACACACATAAGTATTTGTTTATTTGGACTTCATTTCTTCACGTTATTTGCTTTGAAAGTGTAGTGTGGGGGGGTGTGGATGATAAAAATGGTTCCTTTTGACTTCTTTTTAGTTCCAAATGAAGTGTGTACATTGCTTCCTGTTTTGTGGTGGCTCCTTGTGAAGAAACAGCATGAATAAGCATTTTATAGAAGTGTTCCTTTCTTTTTTCAGTTTTAAAAGTGGTCTGGTCTCAGTGGAGATGACTTTTGTGGAGTTGTATTTTGCATTGTTTGTCCTGATGAAATGAAATAGTTTTTATATTTAAAAGAAAAAAGCAAAAAAAAAGAAAAACAATGGCAACGCTGAGATTTGAACCACCGTCCTTGTTTTGTGGTGGCTCCTTGTAAAGAAACAGTATCATTTCATCTTCACAGCTACAATGAATGATCATTGAATTCTTAGAAGAGTGGAACTACCTTCTCCATCACCTTGAGACAACTGCTGAGGATCTAGTAGAATACATAAACACCAGGTTTGTCTTTTAAAACACTATATTTAAGATTCATTATCACAGCACATCCTGATGGACATAATGACATAATGACACATGAGAAAACGACCAGTGAAGCCCTTTAGCTTTCTGTGTGTCAACCCCTGCTTCCTCTTGGCTCTGAACACTGTTAGCTGGGTCCTGATCCTGTGCTAACTCTCTTGGCAAACAGGCCTGGATAAGTGACCAGTCCATTACAGTGTTACAGGAAACGCAATGAGCAAGATAACAGTTACATGTGCTGGTCATTTTGAGGAACTTTTCACGTAACACAAATATATAAAAGAATCAGAAAGCTCAGATTAAACACAAACACAGACAAAAGGGCTCTAGTCAGGTTTGAATCAGTTTCCTTATGTGAACAACAACGATTATTTACTTGAGGTTTTGAGCAGAAATGGACTGGATGACGCTCAGATCAAGAGAGGAGAGGTTAGGTCCTTTGATAGCATTCAGTTCTGCTCTACCAAGTGAGTTTCCTGCCACAGCCAGATACTTGGAGATGAATTTCTTTTGCCTTGAAGATGAAAACATCTAGTGATTAGAACAAAAAACAGTCAAGATTTGTGCACCAAAACAACACATGCACTCCGTTTACTCACCAAACTTGGATTCCAGTCCCCATTTGATGAGTCCATCAAAAGCAGAAAGTGTGTCCACTTGAGTGATGGTCCATGACCTGATGTCATTAATGGTGACGACACGGGACGCAAAACCTCAAACTTGAACCTGAGCTTCTGGGATGACGAAGTTGTAAGCCTATAATAATAGACATTTTTGTTATAATAATGACGAGACTTAACACTCGAAATCTTTAGTGTGAAACCAAAACCGTTTCCATCAAACTCTTTTTTTCATGTCATGTCAAACAAAAATTGAGGAAAACAAAAACATATTCAGATTCTTTCACTTTGGAGGTTTACTGACAAACAGACAATGTTAAACAGACTTCTAACTAAATTCATCAAAGCAGGAGGTAAAAGCTGACTAGACTTGGCTCCTCTTTTATTGTGGAGGAAGTTTCACTTCTTCTACAGGTTGATTTCTCAACTGAAAAGACTTTGGTACAAGAACTGGAGAAACATGCAAGGAAATTGTAGACGACAAGAACCTCCTCAGATTTCACTTGAGACAAAGACAGAACAACGTGATCCCCAAGAGCCCACATAAGGGCAAAACTATGAAGAGTAGATGTTAAAAAGGTAACATCCCCAGGTTTGTCAGAGTTGTCCAATATATATATATATATATATATATATATATATATATATATATATATATATTTATTTTTTTTTTTTTTACTTTTTTCCAGGATGGTGTGTCAGAGTTTTGAATGTAGGAACGATCGAGCATGCAGCACATTTCCCAAAACTGACACATGATCAGAAATCAAGCTTGTGTCTGTTATATCCTGTTAAGGATGAAGAAAGAGGAAAAAAAAACAGTTTTAGCACAGGAATGCACTAATGTTGAAGACATTTTAGAAAAAAAAGGATTAAAAGGCAAAACTTGTGTCCATGTCATTAACAAAAGTGAAGAGAAAAGTCTGTAACAGCTGGTATTCTTAAACTGCAGTAACAGGTAATTAATCCAAACTGGTGTTCTTACAACCACTATCTTTTGGACACTTTCTTTGAAAATAAAATTTGTTTATTTATTTGGCTGATTAAAAATCATGGGACCCCTATAGACCCTTTTCACGTCACATCTCTGCAAATGTATAATGTAACTTCGGGTTTGCAGGTCTAGACAGGGAAAGCAGACACTAAACGCTGTTGAACACTATTTGACAGAAATATTACAAGGTAACCTTACCAATAGTAAAGGACATTTTTACAATACTTAAATTATATATGTCCTACTCAATTATTTTTATTTTCATTTTCATTTTGTATTTCTTAGATCGTTCTGAAATTAAAGTACAAATGTAAGTAATCCTGCCTGCAGAATACTGCATAGCTGCTTTCCCAAATTACTCTCTTACAACTCGGTCAAAGTTAGACGAAGGCTGCAAGTACTTTACTGAATGGTACTTGTTTGATTATGAAGGTAGTTAAGATTTTTATTCTTCTACTTTATGCTAGTGATTGCTTTCCACAGTCAGTATGAGATGTAGAGCTGCAACAGATTTGTTCTGCCCAGTTAAGTTGCTTAAATGTACGTGTTCACGTAAACATGGGATTAGTTTTAAAGTCAAACTCATTACTGTTGCAATATTTTCTAATATTCCTCCCGTTTGCTTTTGCTCATAACTGTTTCTCTGATCTGTGGGAAAGTAAAAGTAAACAAGGATCAAATTAAAGCATTAAAATGAAGGGACTATTCACACGTAATTTCTAAAATATGTGCGACCAAGTGCTGAACAATTTTCTGGCTGCACTTATTTGAAAGCTGAAAATACATAGCTTAATAACCACATTTAAAATATTCGCTGCGCCGCTTGGTAAACATTTCTGTTTTAAAATGACTCCATAAAACAAGCATGTAAAACAACAAATACAGCTTAAAATAACAACTAAATTTCCCTTTGGACACAAATAAAATACATACAGACACGCAGCAATGTGCATCTTGGCCGCACACATGAAATTCTATTCGTTTTTGTGCTTGGTTGCACTTAAAATAAATGCAAATACATCAGCCAAGATGTAAACTGTAGGAAAGAATCATAGAAGAATAATATCTCCTCAATAGAACCTCAAATATTGGAAGATAATAATAACCTATTTTTGCTCATGTCTTGAGAAAATGTCTATATGAGATGTAGTTTTGTTAGTGTAGACTCACCATGCATCTCCATGCATTATTAAACCGAGTAGTCTGTGTGTAGCTGAGGACTGCAGAGAAAACAGAGAAGTCTGCATCTCCAGCTCTTGAAATATGACCTGCAGCTGTTTTGTGGCACCAGAGAGTAACTAGAAGCCAAAGAAAAAAATACCAGTTATGTTCCTGAATAAAAGCCAACGGTTTTTCTTTTGCATTAAAGACTGATTCTTACTCATAGTACAGCAGCACATCTGGAGGGTAAAGTGTAAGGTGGAGACATCTGACTCTGTTCTAATGTGGTTGTACATGCAGGTCAACTGTTGATCAAAAAGAAAACATGAATTTTTACTATTTGGGGGTGCCGCCCATTTCATGACATCAACCAACCTCAGCACTGTGCCTGCGTTTCACCCACAAAAAACAAACAACAAAAAAACGTTTGCATAGATGGATGTGCATGTTGTGCTTATAAAATGAAAGAGTTTTGCAGATCACCACTAGTTCCGTGGAGAAAGTAGCTGTGTGTATTAGCCTGAGGGTGGTGCTGGCAGCGCAGACTCCTCGAAATGCTTGCTACATACATATACAAATATATATATATATATATATATATATATATATATATATATATATATATATATATATAATATATATATATAATATATATATGTATGTATGTATATAGGAGCTAACAGAACTGAGTCTCGTCACAGCGGAGCAGATTGGATTAGGGTGAAGAAGAGCAGAGCACGAGTTAATGACATTGATCAGCTGTAGTAAACTAGATTAACACACTTTTGGGTTGTGCATAATCACAACTAACCACAATGTTTTACGAGTTAAATTATACACGACAATATGCAGCTTTTGAACAACAAAAAAAAAGAAGCTACATTTCTTCCTTTCCTGCATTTGTTTTGTCAGAAATGTTTACAGTTATAAAGTGTTAATCAGAAGTTTAATTCTTGTGCGTAAAAAACACATCAACAGTAACATCTAACACATTCACCACATCAAATCTGCCCTTCCAAACATCGGTTGAACACCTCTGCTTTTAAGCTTTAACCCAAACAATAATAGTTTTCCTGAAAAGAGCTGAGTAAAAAGTTAGCTCCAACGCACTCAGTGGGCTCAGTTTGGCTTGGATTTCGGCTGATGCAACTTGAAGTTCTGCCAGGTCAGTCTTCGGTGCCATGTTCAGCTGTCTCTAGTCCAGGATCACTGCTGTTTGCATAAAAATCACTCAAAAGACGTCAGGGATCAGTAGGTCCCAAAAAGACACGTCGGGTCTCATAAAAAACCGGAAACGTTGTTAGGTATGCCACAACTTTACCAGGTGCAGTTCCCCTCCTACCTGAAGCTGCGCTGTCTAAGCTAGAGTTGGCGTTTTGCCTCAGTTCGTGCTTCTTTACAACCTTAAGGAATAAAAAGCAGCAAAACAAGCTCTCGGGAACAGCTTGAAGATATAAAAAGGGAAGGAAGAGGAGAAAAACTGGCTCAAAGCAGAGGTTTGTGTGTTTTATTCACCTCTCGGAACACTTTAGTGGAAAAACTGTAGAGTAGTTGTTTTTCTGGTCTAGAAGAACATCGTGGCTCAGTGTAGCGGTTACGGACGAGCGCACTGGTGCAGAAGTGGCTCGGTTTTCGCAGTAATTACAATTGTTTTTTATTTAAATTTGAAAAGTTAAAAAAAAGAAATTTTTTGCAAACATATCAGCAGTTTCGTTGTTTCTGTTCAGGAGCTTGATGAAGGTGTTGTGGCGGCCTCGGTGCAAACTCGGCGCGGCGCACGTAAAAGGGGTGGGGGGTGGGGTCGCAATTCTTTTTTGTTGTCTTGGCCACAATGCAGCCAGGCCTGCTAAGTGCCACAGTACATGAGATGACGTTCTCTTCGTTGCTTTTCTTTCGGTGTGTGTTCCATAATTCCGTCACACAATTCCCAGCATGCACTGCATCACATAATTCCCAGAATGCCGTGCGCATAAAAAAATGTTTGTTTTTTTTTTCAAAGAAAAACCCTTTTCGGTTAGCTTCCGGGTTAGCTGTATGTTTCTTCGAGGTTTTTATATTAGCATGATATGTATGAATATATATTGAAAATCTCGAAAACCATGACTTTGCAAGTGTCGATGTAGGTCTTGTTTATAAGGGATCCGGCGGCAAATTGCTAACTGGGATTGTTTAGAGGGCATGTGACTTCTACTTAAACATAGACGCATGGCGTTTATGTGTGCGCATACAACGTGTGCGTAACGGGTCGTGGACGGCGCCGGCTGGGAGGGGGCGATGAGGGGACCAGACGCCAGAGGCGGGTGGAGAGACAGGCGGATGCGGCGCCGTTGACCAAGCATTACACTGTAGTCCGCACTCTAACCATCCTTTTGCTGCTTTGAAAACTTTGGAACTATAATGCCATGCCATAGAATAACAAATCATTCTTTCAAATCATTCAATCCAATACAACAAAGGGATTTTCACAAAACAAATTGAATTATCCAAAGTGCAAAACTGCAGATTTTCAAACACAACTAATACTTCTCATAGAAGATGAGAGGAAGAGCTTCAACTGAATAAAATCCTCATTTCCTCATTAAACAGATGATTCCAAATGAAAAAATCAACTCAAGACAATCTGCAAGATAATCAAGTGTACAAACAAGGAAGTAAACAAGAATGAATGTCAAATCCATTCACAATTGAGCTTCCTAAAGTTCAGCCCCACTGTTGTTTTCCACATCAGAAGAATACAAGGAGAATATTTATTAGAACATTCTAGCACACTGTATGGTCACATCTTTGTACAATTCCAAGTGTTTCCACACATTAGCTGTAATGATAGTTGGTCATTTTTTTGCTGCATCACATGTGCGTGGTTCGCTATGATAACATGTGGTCATTTTTACGTTATATAGTAAAATAAACCTACCTTACCTCAATCCAAATGGTGTTGTCCAAGATGACCATAATCGATGTATTTTCTGTTGAAAGGATTTCTAATGGTTTAGGCCGATTGGAGGAATAACTTACCACAGACAGATTGTTTTGGTTGGATTGTAGGAATTTGAACTGATTTAGGGATTAAGCCACTGAATCGTTGCACCTCCATTTCTTATAGTAATGAGAGTTTTCTACTGATCATTTCTTCTGACTTTTATGTCAAATGAATGACTCTTGGCAGTTCACTGTAACGTTATGACATTTTTCTAGTGTGATGATGGCAGGGCAGACTTTGTGCTGTCTGAAGAGGACAAGCTTGAAAAACACAACCTGACTAGCTTTCATGAAGGAAAACAACCTGGAGCTGATTGTCCCGTTCAACCAAGAGGTAACGGACATGATTATAAAAAAACAAACAAACTCAAAAAACAATCATTTCAGTTGCATTTGAATTGATCTGAGTGTGTTTGCAGACATCAGACAAGATCTTCACGGCTGCACTGCCTTTTGTTCATCAACTCCACTGCAGAGTCAGATGAGCTGCTGGAGGAGAACACGGCTGTCTCCAGAGAGTTGAAAGGAAAGGTAGGAGCCTCGAGCGTGCGAATGCCTTAAGGTGCAACTTGCTGTTTTTTGGAGAATTCTTTATCTGCTCTGCGATGAACTTCTGAGTAGTGTTTACATTTTTCAAGCGACGCGATCAATTCCAGTGTTTATTTTAACATGAAGAACATCTTTCTCACTGGCTGTGAACGCGCAGTGAAAGACAGAGGAGGAAGTGATGTGTTCCTCTACTAAACGGAGACAGGCAATACAAAGCGGAAAAGAATATAAATAAAAAAGAGGAATTACATTCTGGAGTGCTGCTAGATATGAACAATATGAAGACATTTCTTTCCAGTAACTTGCTCTATGTTCTTTCTGTCCGCTCTCTGTCTCTCTCTGTTTCTCTGTTTGTGGTTCTCTATTTCCTTTAACTTCTTTAAGAAGTTTTCATCGTTTTCAGGGTTTAAAAAATCTTTTTCTGGACAGAGTTTCCTCTGTAGTGGCGTACTGTGATCCCTGAAATAAATTCAAGTTAAATGACGCGATTTGCCCGTGATTGCACTCCGGCGTAAATTTCCAGTCGTGGGTGACGTCACCAGCAGGTGTCACATTCTGCAGCGACTGGAGCGATTCCATTCTGATATCCGTGTGATCACTGCGACGAGAGTCACTTGGAAGTATAAACCAGCCCTTATAAATACGTGCCGGCAATGAAACAATGTGCATCTTTATAAAGATGAATTTCCATCATTTTTGAGCTGCCTGCATGTAAATGCGTGTGAATGACATCAGCCTTTTCTTGATCTCAGGTACACACGTGGACAAAATTGTTGGTAGCCCTCAGTTAAAGAAGGAAAAACCCACAATTCTCAGGCCTGTTTCATTAGTTTTTAGTTTTTTTTTAATAATTATGTTAATCAGCAATTCAAAAGTGATGGCTGATTTTGATTATTTAATTTTCAATAAATTTTTATGTATTGTTACTTTTGTAAGTTTCAAGTGATTCAGTGACAATTGTGGGTTTTTCCTTCTTTAAACAAATACTTATTTGCATCGGCTCTTACACTTACAAACTTACATTTTTGGAGGGTTATAGTGTCCATGTGAAGGACTCTTCTTCTTACATCCAGACTTCAGTGGTTTCAGTCGTCCTCTAAGAACATCCATGCAGGAGACTCTGTGACTCTGAACTGTACAGTACACACTGGAGCTGTGATGAAGAACACAGAGTTTACTGGTTCAAAGACTCTGGAGACTCTCATCCAGGACTCATTTACACTCATGGAGGCAGGAATGATCAGTGTGAGAGAAAGAAAAACACACAAACACACAGCTGTGTCTATGAGCTGAACATGAGAACCTGACTGAGTCTCATTCTGGAATCTACTACTGTGCTGTTGCCTCATGTGGACACATACTGTTTGGAAACGGGACCAAACTGGACCTCACAGGTGAGAACTTCTGATAAAGTGAATAATTTGATGCAGAATATGAATTGTTATGAATTTTATATTGTTTGCTTTTTTATATTTATCTCAGCACAAGAAGGAATTTCCTCCATTCATGTATTTCTTGAGTGGAGCTCTGACAGCTACACTGATCTTTCTCACATCTTATGGAATACACAAGACAAAGCGCTGCAGATCCAGGGTGGGTGAGCTTTAAATCTTCTCATGTCATAAGTAAAAATTCTACCATGAAAAAGGTTTTGATGAAATAGAAGCTGCTTAAGAGAATCTGGTCCCTCCTCCAACCCCTCACAAACAAAACAAAAAATGGCGAGCAATATCTGAGCCATCCAGC
Organism: Oryzias celebensis; assembly: GCA_014656515.1. Lineage (NCBI taxonomy): Eukaryota > Metazoa > Chordata > Actinopteri > Beloniformes > Adrianichthyidae > Oryzias > Oryzias celebensis. The sequence continues at coordinate 25,493 of BNCR01000488.1, forward strand.
CGAAAAGTTTTGAACCAGATGAGGAAAACGAAGACGTACATCCAATAAAAACTTGAACTAAGCTGAAGCGCAGAATGAGAAAGTTTTAGTCTGTTAGACTTATAGGTCTTCAAACAAAAGAGAAAAAGAAATCAGCTCCTGGAATATGGCAGACTCTCTGGTTAAGCTGCATGTGTGTGTCTGTACTTTTAAAAGCCTCCTAATACTTGCGCTCCAAGAACCAAGAACTTGTACATGATCACGTTGGGTTTGATGCCTGGATTGTCCTGAGATTTCTCTGATTTAAGAGATCCTCAGCAGATTCATGAACCATGATCCCCAGCATTTTTGTGTACTCAGATCTTTTTCTAAAAGTGATCTTACTGGAAGTTCTTTGTTGGAAGTAGCAACAGTTCCGCATTTGCAACACGTGTGTTCTCCTAAAGAAAGTTGCGTTGCTATTTTACAGCAAAAGATCCTCAGAACAGATGTGCTGTTGCTTCAGGCCTGAATGCAGAGGTAAGAGCTGTTGCTGTTCAACATGTTACATTTTAAATAACTTTCTTTTCTGTAAATCAAAGTAGTAGGTAATCCTGACATTGACAATGGTGCTGAAATAAATGTGTATGTTGTGTGTTCGTGTCTATCAGGGAACAGACGACCTCCATTACGCTGCTTTAAGGCACAGTAAGAGCAACAAATCAAGAAGACAGAACAAAAACACCACCAGTGAATGTGTGTACTCCAATATACAGCAGTAGAGCTGGATGTGTTCCTGTTTATATGAATTATACTGTTTATTTGACTCATTCAAAGGATTCAATGTCAAATTTACTCTGATTCCGTTTTTTTTGCGTTTCAGATTAAATATTTTGTATTTTAAAAAAGTTATGCTAGTTCTGTTGTAAAGCTCTCTTGTGTTCAAGTAATAATTGTTTTATTAAAATTCATTTTTTTCTGACTGTACTAATACACGTGCAAACTTTCATTTTTCCATTTTGCTTTGAGACGCAGCGTTTCTAAAAGTTCATGTGAGAATCAAAGTCACACAAAGGTAATCTGTGATCATAAAGTTCTTGATATTTGGTCATGTTGTTTCTCCTTTACATGTTTATTATGAAATAAATTCCGTTTAGATTGTGAAGTGGGATCATCTTGATTTAAACCAGTGCAGCTTCGATTCATTTTAGTTTCAATATTCAGCACCAGCTTACATTTCTGTTCCGCCGACTCATTCTCTCAGTGATTCAATATTTTTCACGCTTTAGACTGGTATCATATGAAAACAATGTTTTTACAGATCATCCCAAACATCCCAAAAGTAGAAATTACATATTATCCTGTACTGACCCCTCCCACTGTAGATATTCAGTGGTCGAGGAGAAATGTGGTTTAGCAAGATTCACTTTGATGTTCTTTTCTTCCTTCATCATTTGTGTAGTTTTTTGGGTTGCAGTGAACCAACTCTGGTAGATAAAAGCAGACAGCAGACAAAATCTCTGTCTTCCCTTCCTTCCTTCCTTCCATCCATCCTTCCTTCCTTCTTGTTCCTTCCTCCTTCCTTCTCCATCCTTCCTTCCTTGCTTCTTTCCTCCTTTCTTCCTTCCTTCCATCCATCCTTCCTTCCTTGGTTCTTTCCTTTCTTCCTTCCATCCATCCAGCCTCCTTTGCTTCCATCCATCCTTCCTTCCTTGCTTCTTCTTCCTTCCCATCCATCCTTCCTTCCTTGCTTTTCCTTCCTTTCTTCCTTCCTTCCATCCATCCTTCCTTCCTTCTTTCCATCCATCATTCCTTCCTTCCATCCATCCTTCGTTCCTTGCTTCTTTCCTTCCTTCCTTCCATCCATCCTTCCTTCCTTGCTTCTTTCTTCCTGCCTTCCTTCCATCCATCCTTCCTTCCTTGCTTCTTTCCTTCCTGCCTTCCAGCCTTCTTCTTCTATCCTTCCATCCTTCCTTCCTTGCTTCTTCTTCTTCCTTCCTTGCCTTCCATCCATCCTTCTTTCCTTCCTTCCTTCATTTTGGCTGCAGGTGGTTGAACGAGTCGGCTTCTGTACATCTGATGGTTGTAGAGGAGAACTGACTGCAGGTGTGTTTGGGCTGTGACCAAACAAAAAATTTTTGTGAATCAGAAGGTGCCATAAATACGTTTTTTATTTTTATTTTTTATTTCAGTTGGACATTTGTCCTTTACTCGTTAAACTTTGACCTTTTGCAGATGGATGGACTTGGAGACAAATAGATCCACGTCCGGCTCTGTGAGCTAGAATCTGGTTAAAAAGGACGGGTGGATGAACCGCTAATGTTGGCTTGAGGCTGTGAGGTGATGTAAGCTAGCAGGAGAGAGAATCAGAAGAATTAAAAGACGACTGGGATCGCTTTTAGAATGGATGAAAAGAATATCGGAAAGTGTCCCTTTAATTTATAAACACATTTTCTTCATGTGGTTAACAGTACAAAGAAAAAGCTGATTGTCTTAAGCTGCTGCTCACATGTTGTCTTAGATAAGCAGAAATGATGTAACTGAAGAGGTTTTAATGTGGTGAAACTGAAAGCTGGTTGGAGGAACTATGAGGTTAATTTTTGAAAAAGTTTCTGACCCCAAATTTACCACTTCAGTCAACAAATAAATAACCACTGACTGAGTAACAGACTGAACAAAACAGTAAGATGTGTCTGCAGGCTGCACTAAATGTAAAGTCAATAATGAATGAATTAAAAGGAAACTTGCTTTGAAATGCTGAAATGGATCCAATGCAGCTGCATTACCCGAGAATTGTGATCCAAAATACCATCACTGGAAATGGTCATTTCAACAAACACATAGACACAGGTCCAGATGTTTATTTGTTGTCTGGTTCAGACTTTCATCAAACCTAACAAATGCACAGCGTCAGTCGATTCCAGCTGTAAGCTCTTTTTTTGATACAGGGTGCCAAGCTAAATTTCATGCTGAGTTAGCTGAGTTTTAACGATTTACAACCAGTTCACGACCTCATGACAAAACGTACCTTGGAACTTTTTTTGTAGTTTCAGAAAGTCACATGATGAGGAAAAATGTAGACCCATTCACCAGAATTTGGGACAATTTAATGCTTTGTAAGACTATTTTAGTTCAGTTATATTTAAAGGCCTTTTTTAAAATATTTTTAGAGTCCAGACTCCATTCAGCTTTTGTTCTATTGTAACAGTGGTCTTTTAACTTTGATGATGCTGTTTTTAAATAAATTTAAAAAAAAAACCTGGATCCTTTTCTAGAACATATTTTCTGCAGAGTAGCAGGAAATTGTACAAAATTCCTTTACCCAGCCAGCAAGGCCAAGAGGGCCCCATATAGTTTGAAACTGGGCAGAAAATGTAGGTCCAGGATGGGTTTGTCTGCAGTTTCCATTTCCAGCTGTGTTTGCTCACGTTGGCTTAAGGGGGACCTGAGTGGGTTTCAGGTAGGCCCAAAATGGGTAATGAACATCTGAACCCATATAGGATCAATATTTTTGCCCATGTGAGCTAGAAGTAGGATTAAAACAGGGCCAGTATGGGCCCCAACTGGGAAATCTACCCAAGACCCATTATGGCCCCATTAACGTGTCTATCAGTATTGCATATGGGTTTCATGTGGGACTTAAATGGGCTAGAATGTGGGCTTTAACTGGGTTTGTCTGCAGTTTCCATGGTAGTCCCACCTGTGTTTGCCCACATAGGCTGAAAGTAGGTACTGAGAGGGATTCCTGTAGGCCCTAAGTGGGT